>JAGDQP010015593.1:0-25541 GCA_022664845.1 Lepisma saccharinum
ATATTTTAAAAATCCTGTTGTATTTTTTTCAAAAGGTTTGCGTCTATAGATGTCATTATATTGCATTACAGGGTAAACCTACTAAATTCATGCATATGTCGACTTATCAGTTGGGAATGTTTGCTCGTAAGATACGATCTTGCATGTATGTACGATTTACATATATACTCATCTATAACCCTTTCTTACCCAAACACCTATTTACAGTCAGCCCCTAGATATCCGTTGGTCTAGATGATAGCTTTGAAGACTACGGATTCAGGGACCCGAGTTCGATTCCCCGCGGTGCCCAGGAATTTACCCAGACGTGTGGGTCTTGAAGAGCGGACACTCAGCTTTGTACTACAAATGGAGAGTTCCTGATTAAAATATAGTGGCGATCACAGTGAGAGCTGAGGCTCTCGTCTCGCGACATCTTTGGTCAGCGTGGGAGCAGTAGACCAACTCTTGCCTCCTGGGAGATGGCTCATCTATTAGTGGATTGAATGTGGATGTGGTTTATATATACGCACGAAACGTGTAAGGAACCTTTACGTATGAGTTAAACTGAAAGACGTAATAACCACCAGCTAACCAGGAATTTACAGCACAAGCGTTCGTTGCAATGGGTGCATTCTTGCCATTCTTTATTGTGATTCATATTTAAATAGTTACGCAAAGGATTTTTTGGTGTATCGACCCTGCGCAAACGAGTTCCAGACACTTGCTGGGAAATGATGGTATCCATTCTAACTTTCACGAATTTTGCTGCAAAAATATTCTCGGTATTCTAGATTTCCTTTGGTAAAACACGTGCAACCCAACTGGAGAATATTGGATTATGTAATCTCGGATAAAACAGAGCTCAACTATGTGAGAGTAAAATCCAGAATCAGTTCCATTTTAATTGAATTCAAAATATCTAGAATTATTTTCTCTATGGTACTTGTTGCCAATAGCACTTAAACAAAGTGTCTGTTCATCGTCCGTTGATGATAGAATTGGATGATAGTATACTTTACTATCATATCAATAACCTTGTGAGGTGGTCTAGTCTGAAATATTGCGCAACAGTATCTGTTTATCTATCTATAAAACATGGAGACTTTCGAAATATACTAAACTGAGCTACTCAAGATTCGAATCAATGCATCTAATAAGTAAACAGTGACTCAACACTTTTACGAAATATTGCCATGCAGCTTAGTAATGTGAAGGATTTAGGAAAAAACGTTTGAATTATGTCATGGAATTAAAAGGAGGCAGGATAGCGAAAGTGCATGAAGATCGCATAATTCATGAAGATCGCATAATTGTTGGAAGCGTAAACAAAGGGAAGATGGGTCTTATTTATTAGTGTGCATAAAAGATTAAGTTTAAGAAACTTGTCACGTTCACGTAAGGGGAGCTCCTAATCTGTTATGAACGACGAAATATGATAATAGTATATAAGGTTAAACACGAAAAGAATACAACCATTTTGGACGTGTCGGAGCTAATCAGTAAGGTATGAGTATACTACATCTTTGTAGTCAATGTGTCACTGTACGAACATCCAGGATAGAAACAGTCTAATGTTCGATATAGGTAAGAACGATTTTTTTCGACGTAAAGATTGCAAAGAAGTGAAAGCCTTGATAGACGCGTGTTTAGCATGATCATTGTAAGATAATCGTTGCGGCTACAAATATATTTAGACGCTAGAAAAGTAGCTTCATATTTTCTTGGGCTAATGCATAAGCCATGGTGTACTAACGATTTCACTAAAATTTACAAATCTTGATTCGTTTTATTTATTCTATTATGCTGAAAATTCTAATGCCACGGGCATAAACATGATACGTTAAAGCATTGGCTGTAGCGTTGATGTAGATATATAAAGTGGACCTAACGCACTTCCATGTATAATTATTCTTAGCGATGATGATTTGTTATTAGCGAAGACGTAATGTTATTGACAGATCAGGTATAAGGACTCCATAATACGGCAGCTCCAGAAAAAAACAAAGCTTCAATTTAGGAATCACAACGTCGTAGTAAACAGACTGGAAAGCTTTGCTATAAATAAAAACTACTAGTATTGTTGGATATCAATGATCCAAGTCACCTCGAAAATCTTCTGGTACGTTAATCAACGCAGTATTAATGTTATGGTTAGATCTAAATCTGTAGAGGTTTTAGTAGTTTGTTATCCCGAAGTTTGCTTTGTATTTGTTCTTCAACCATATATTCTAATGACTTTGATTAAGCCGGGAGAGTGAAGATACGGCACTATTAACAGTGCTAGTTTTGGGCAAAGGACGTACCATTGCGAGTTTCCAAATTGATGGGATTGTTGCATTATTTTATGGAAATATTAAAGATGTCAATAACAAGCTACGATATGTTCTGAAATTTGGTCGGCGCTTACTGCAATGCAATTAACCTAACGCTTAACTTACACGCATTTTACCAAGCAAGAGTAATCATGTATCCACTGACGGTATGTGATTGATCTTGTTTGAAATTCATGTGACCTACGTGATGTGTACCGGTGAGAAAGAACTACCAGTGAACGACATACTGTCTTTTGCAGAGTTGTAAGTTATCAACTTAGTAGGTTCTGTAATAGGATAATAGCCTCTAACTGTAGCATTCTTCCCTCGTAATTGGGAGCGGCAGAGGCATTGTAAGAATGCAAAAGGTTCCGGGTGAGTGTAAATTCTTAGACACGTAGTATATCACATACCTGAGATGTGAAATTATTTCAAACGCAACACACCCACGGGCATGGTTTGCCAGGAGGTTTATGAGTACACATTTCTATTAGTTCACTGTATAACGAATCAAACAACCTCCGATATAAAATGAGCAGCTGTAAATAAACCATATATCACAAACAGGAATACATATTTGCATTGGTCCACCAGATTAGACACTGGAAGCGTAGAATTTTCATCCCTGAAACTACAAGTCAAGGCTCATACATTTTCGGTTCGATGGACGTGTCTGAGTTTAGATGCTGGCTGCGAGGACAATGCGTTCTACTTGGTTGTACAACACAGACCAATGAATTTAGGGGTCGTACTACTAAGCTGATGGTAAAGTGATTACTAGTAAATGTTCTTTGCAGCATAGGAGGACGCAAAGTCGTGCTCTAAAATTCTACATAATGAAATGTTTGCATATTGTAATGTTTTACTTTAGGATGAATTGTGGACCTTCTAAAATAGTAACGTCATGTGCGATGTTACCGAATTTATATGCATTGTTCAATCGTGGAGCTAACATAGAATGCAAACAATACATGAATACGCATTGGACAGGCAACATTTAGCCCTGCGCTATTGTAGATATAAATGCCCCTATGAAATATAGGATGTCTGAAAGTATATTTAACAAAAGTAATTGTGTGGTTATTATAACGCACTGACCATCAAATTAGCTTACTTATACATTTACCTCAATAAAAGTATCCGACACCTTCATTTTCTCGTCTTCCACTTCTTTGAACTTCTGCGAGACCAAGGAGCTGTCGGATTTTGTAATATCTATAGAATCCATATTTGTGATTTGCTTCAATAATGCACAAAGTTTATCTTCTAGAACATAGTCTGCGTGGATTTGTTGTTAGTGCTAAGCGTCGCTGAAATTAAAAAAAAAATGTGTCAAAATACTAGCGCATTGAAAGTACAGATTACAGATTACCAGAGATAGCTCTGGTTACAAACAATTACCTTCTCTAAACTGAAATCACTACAACAAAATGTGTTGCTATCATACTCTGAGACCAAATAACTACACACATACCACAGTAAACTGGACAATTTTGCAGCAAACTCGCTAGTTGTCGAATTGAAAATTTACTACAAATTTTCCACGCTAAACTTTCTATAAGCCTTTTGTTTCAAACGTTAGTAGACAAGCATCGAGCTTGTAGTGAGAAAAGATTTCAGCCTGCAGTGGGATTCGAATACACAATCTAGAACTTTCTTTGTTGTCAACTGTCCGTCGTTTCGCCATGCTCCACCATTCTTCGCCTGAATAAAGTACCCCTTCATGTTGCGAAGACCGGTTGTGGAATAAAAGTATACAAATATGTTTATATTCGATACTAGAAAAGTTTATTGACCTAGCGATAGAACAGAGCAGTGAGGATGGCTTATTCGTGATTTTTGACAGGCGTATCATCACAAGAGTATTAATTTTTGGTTTAGGTAGCACACATTTCTAAAAACCTAGCTGCCATCTTTGATAGTACGCCAGTTTAGACCAGCTATCGCTTAACCCTGATTTCCTTTACAGTAAAAAAAAACTAACAGATGTATTTCTTCTTCGATTACTAACTGGTTCGTCGGATTTCTATCAAAATCCTTTACTAAAACAACTTCCTTGTTTCCTTCATATATTTCATCCACTTTCCTTCCTTTTGTATTTTTAACATCTTACACATTTTTCGAAATTGTACGTATTTTGCGAAAATATGGTAATTAATTTAAGTTAGATTATTAATTTTAGTTCATTATACACAACACAAAAACAAAAAGAGTAACATACCATCGACACGAGCAGTAAAGTATAAACATTATTATGATTCTCCGGAAGAGGGACAACAGCGAATAGTCAAAGAACCAGGTACCAAAGCGCTAAAACAAGATCAATGAGATTTTACAATTTCGAATTCCAGCCTATATCATTGCATAAGAACTTAGTCTTCGTACCATAAAAACTAGTAGAATGGAAGATGACGGCGAGGCACAGCAGTAGCTCCAATGACCGACTAAAGCAATGTTATTTTTCAAGAATCTTCGAACCCCTATCCAGGCATTTGAAATAATTTTCGGCCACATACTTAATGTTTAACAAGATAAGTTTATACCAAATTTGGGGTTACTGAAAGATTATAGCAAGCTTGGACCAATGCAAGGCTAAACTTAGTGCAGCATTTCAATGCGAAACATTGTACAAGCTTACTACAATTTTCGGTGCTATCAGTAAAGCTTATATTCTTAAAACTGAATTGCCCAAAAAACGCAAAATTAAAATAATGGCGAAAAATATATGGAAATACTAGTTTTTTAGTTTATCTGGGGTTACAAGAAAGCTCAATTGCGTCTACACGGCTTTAAATTGCAGCCAATTATAAGCGTGGGTCCTAGGGGACGGATATTACAAAAATAAAAACGATTGCCATAAAGAAGCCGAGATATATAAATTAGAGCGCTGGTTCATAAATAAGGAAAGAAGATAATAGCGATTTTTCTGTTAAAAAAAACACACTGAATGGATAGTGGACTCGAACACAAAATAAGCTAACTGCCATGAAACAAAATTTCTCTATCGAATATGGAAATGCACACGTTACGAATCCCAATATTCTGCTCGCTAGAGATTGCCATGGTGAGAGAGTATTAATATAGAGTAACATTAGAAGCTAATTAACACTGTACTGAACTGTTTCAACAAATACAATATTAAAACCGACCAATACAATCCACAGATCTAAATCTCATTCAAACATGGAAAATTATATCAAAACTAGATGGTCTTCGTAATGGTAGTGCTTCGTCCTCATTAAATAATTATAATAGTAATTTTCACTGTCCTTACTCCTTAACTTAGTCACTGCAGTTCCATGCCAAGTTAATTAAAGTATTATTAGGTAGGCCCTTAACGTTACGCGCGCTGATATTCAACTGCGGGGTCGCCTTAGATGACGTCATGGTTTGGACACGTGTGTAGACTGCTCTATTTGTTTGGGTTAACACGCAGGTTAAATTATCACAGTGTGCTTTTCTATGAACCTAAATACATCTATTTCGTGTTTATATCTGTATTATATATTTTATTGTATGTATATAAATTATACAATATACATATGTGTTTAAATCATGAGTAATTACAACAAGTGTGCAATTGAAAATTGTGAAAATATAGGACTTAATAATAAAGATGTTAGATGTCATGATTTTCCCAAAGATTAACATATGAGGGAGGAGTAGTTTGCTATATAAAAGAAAGGAAAAAGTCAACACAAATAGGGCTAAAATTCGTTACATACAATTCCTTCAAGGAAACTATGCAAGAAATACGGTCTGTCATTAAATTGATCTTCAAGAAAATTAATTAGGAGCAAGTGGCACTCCATCTATGTATATTATTATATCTTATTATATGTATAACCTGAATGATAATAAATGGAGCTTGGAGCTGCGGTCGTTTGCTCGTTCCGTAATTGGGAAGATATGGGTTCGAATCTTAAAACCGACCGTCCTAAATAAAGTTTTCTTGACCTACAAACAAATGCCGAGATTGTACTTCATCGCCACGGCCGTTTCCATAATTTACACCTTGGATATATAATAATAAATTTTAAAATTGTATTAATATATCTGTTCAACAACTTTATATTCTCCAATATGCCCACACGTGTCGATTCAATCGTATCAAATTTTCTGGTTGCGTTATGTATTGTAGCTAAAAAAAATACGATTGAAAAGTTATGTATATAATTATTTCCTCACCGAAAGGAAACGACATAAACAGCCATCTTCTTGTATGTTATTAATTATATTATTGGCAATATTTCGACAATGTAGCCTATACTATACATGGGCGTAAATTTTATTTTATACTAAAGCAAAGGTAAATATTTTATCCCGATACGCTAAAGAGAATACGATTAGATAGATCCGCTTTTGGTGTCAGCACATCACCATGGCTCCACGGTATTCGGATAATAATAATAATAATGTACTTTCAGTAAAATTATGACTGAGAAACACAACAAATATAACTGAAATATGGCTAGCAAGTCAGCAATATGTCTCAAATACTAATTTATTGATTCAAAATACACAAATGTTGTTCAGTGACACGTTAACATTAATTTAGTTACTGTTATCTTGTACGAAGATAGGGTTTATCTAGCACAATGACCAGTTTTTTCAGTTCTGGTCACTAGATGTCAGGCATATGGTGCGTTTCATTAATTGTTCATGTTTTCATAATTATGTGTTTAAATGTAATCTCTTGTTCGTATTTGTATTTGTAAATCACACAAATTTCATTTTAGTGTCCGCCCAAAGGGAATCGTTCTTCATTAATGCCGGTAATAAAGAATATAATTAGATTCCACATACTTAATTGCAAGATTTTATTGAGATAGAATACCCACATAGCAAAGTACGTCCCTGAGACGTCCCATTTAGATCCCATTACCGTCAGAATGGTCCTGCTCCCATAGCGATGTCCTAAGGACGTCCGTGGGATAACTCTGTGGGCAATACAAACAGTTCATCCCGTATGGAGGTCCCCTGGATGTTCCCCGGAAAGCCGTGCGGGATTACCTGAATGGAATTTCTATAAATTAAATCGACCTTACTATTATTATTATTTAATTAATTATAACTATACGAAGGATATGCCTTCGTATAGATACGAAGGATTAATTATAACTATACGTACTACGGATGTAAACGGGACTTAAACAGGACGTCCCGATATCCTGCATCAAGATCCTTCAGATATCCCTGGGACGTCATTTTGCTATGTGGGTAGCTGCAGGTGAAGACTGATAGAGTCCAATCAATGACGTATCTCGAGCCTCAACCAATGGGCACTCTTTTCCGCGCAATACTCGTAAGGGCCCCTGGTTCCTTACCTTGACTTTAAGTTGTAAATATCATTAGAAATACCTTGACTTTAAGTTGTAAATATCAGTAGAAACAAGTATTTGGCCTGCCATTAAAAGGCACGGTCGTTAATTATGCCCTCTATAGTATATTGGCTCTAATTTAGTTGTGTCAGTAAAATTCAAGTTATGTTTATCAAAGTCAACCATAAAAATGTATTTTTGAGATGGCACAGCTTGTCATCATTCACACAAAGAAAATACTGCACAAGATTCTATCGAGAAAAAACGTTAAACCGATAGAACCGTTTATAGCTCTCGTTAGTTTTCTAACTCTTATAGGTACAATGTTCTTCATGTACATAGTTCCCATATTTAATCTTTAATACTTAAAAAAATCTATCTATACGTGTCACTTTGCTCGCTGCCTTGATGAAGAATATGATCGAGGCAATTTTATTAGATACTGCGAGATAGAAAAGCAAAAGATAAATATCTTTGCCTTTACATTCTCAGTTTTGTGTTTAAATTTAGTAGCTGTGCACTTGGCCACAGGTGAATTTTCAACAACTACACGCACAACACTACAGTGTATTCTACATATGCCCTTGTACACTAACCTCGATAGTACTTATATCTGACTAATACTTATCTGTAGTTTCTCTTTCCCCAAAAGACTATGTAAACTTCCAATGGCGTCGTGTATTCTGTACAACCTTCTCAATTGATACAAACAAATACATACGTGGAGTTTTCATTGAATAATGCACGACAGTATGTAAGTCTGTTTGTTACAAATACCATAGAGTACCGATCGATTGACTAATAAGGAATGACTTTGATGAAAAATAATCAGAAACATTCTTCGATTATTTGTTAAAAACTTTCTGATAAACATTAAGATAGCCTAGAGTAATTAATTATGCAACTCATAACATCAGTTACTAATAGTAAACATTGAAGTATTTTTGTAACTTTTTTTTTATTTTGTAATGTACTTACCTTGCAACAAGACGGCGTTCTTTAACCCACACGTCTTCGTGGGTTGTTAAGAAATTGATCTTGGCGTTAAATAAGGATCTGCTGTACGGAGGCGTGGTTTCTCACAAAAGCGATGCTCACGAACAAGAACTCAATTAACCTACCAGGTGCCACAAACTAGAGATTTAAAGGCCGGAAAATAAAAACGGAAATTGTTGAAATAAAAAAAGGAAAATTTGCTCTTATTTTTGCGCAAAAAAAAACCGCTTTTATTGACGAAATCCTTTTTTTTTTTATCACAAATATTCATTACTGATCATGCCTAATGCATTTCTTGTTTAGGTTTAGAAGAAATAAGGATACTTACGTTAAATAACACTGATACGCAAGGTTTTGTTGTTTTCATTTTGTTGTGTATCTGTATGGATTTTGTCCACAGATTTCGAAAATTACCTTCAAAATGTCGTATCACGTCAGGTTTTTCCACAAATCACGAAAATGTCGAAATTGAAAAAATCGTCAGTTTTTCACCTTTAGACGTCGGCCAGGGAATTTATACTTTGACGTTGTCATCCCTGGCTCTCTCCCAATTCTTTCAGAAACGTGAACGATCTTTTGTTGGAAATCTAATCGAAAGGGTTGCAGCGAGGTGTTTAGTACCCCTGGCCTCCCTTTCGGAGAAGAAAAAATGAAAAAATTGTAAAAAAGTGTCATTTCTTTGAGATTCCGGCCACGCTGGTAACACTGTTAGTAATCCCACCCTGGTAAAAAAAAAAGTCATACGAGTACCTCACATATACCAACCATATACATAAATGAAAGCCGTAGCTGCAATAGAAAGCGAGAAAAAAATGCAAAGTGCAATCACCCAGTATAAAATTTATATTTTGCTTCGTGTTCACGTTGTCAACCGTGGCACTCCCACCCCAAATTGGCACAGAGACATGAACGACCCCTTATTGGGAATGCAACGAGGTATGCTTCGCACTTATAGAAAAATGGTAAGATGAAAGAAGAGAATAGTGAGAAGATAAACATAAATGCATAGTATAAAACATACATACCTAACATTCATCACTGGGCTCTCCTTGAAACTTCCCCTTTTTGGATTTTCGTTTGTGTTCTTCCGTACAGTCTCTTTTTAACATCCAGCAATAGTCGGCCATCATATGGACAGTCCACCTTCCTTGGTATCTCTTTTCCATCACTTTAATGTCCTGATGGAAACGCTCGCCATGTTCTTCCGTAAAATCACCAAGATTGTCAGGAAAGTAATTGAGATGAGCATGAAGAAAGTGAACTTTGAGGCTCATGTTACAGCCAAGCAATTTAAAAGATTCCAACATCTCGTCGATTACAACGCTGTAATTTGCAGCCTTCTTGTTCCCCCAAAAGTTTTGTACCACATTTCTGAACGCAGTCCATGCTTGGAATTCGGTATCACTCATACTTGCCTCAAATGTGTTGTCCGCCATCAATTTTCGGATTTGTGGGCCTGTGAAAATTCCAGTTTGATTTTTTTTCTGACGTGATAGATGGAAATTTATCAGCAAGGTACTGAAAGCATTTACTATCTCTGCTTAAAGCTGTCACGAATTGTTTCATTAAACCTAGTTTGATATGTAACGGTGGCAACAGTATTTTCGAGGGATCAACCAATGGAAGTGAAAATATAATCTGTGGAAAATACGGCCCATTATTGAATGCTTTATAAAATGTTTTGATTCTTCCTGAGAGAAGGACGTGGCAATGGATGAGCAGATGATACCATTCACAGGACATGCGAGTTTCAGTAAGCTCATTCCTCGTAAGCCAAATCCTAGTTGACTGAAAATGTACATGCTTGCTCCTAAAAGTGGTGTCATTTTAGATTTTGGAATTTATCAAAGAACTACGACTCGGCTAGCAGAATAAGTTCAGGAATCTTTGAAGTTTGAATCGGGAGTACAGCCTGTTCTTAGGAGTGCCGAAACTTGTCTGCCAGATACAAACATCTATTTTGATCGGTACTTCACAAGCCCAGAGCTATTGAACACTCTGAAGCAAGAAGGCATTTCAAGAACAGGAACAATTCTGGTCTCTCGCTTTCTAAATGTAGGTTTGAAGAATGACGCAGAACTAGGTTATCAATGCCGTGGATCGTGGGTTGTAAAAGTTAAAGATGATGGATCTGTTAGTTTGATGAAATTGATGTACAATCGTTCTGATATTGTTTCATCTACAGTACACGAGCCAGCCTTTGGACAGAGTTCAGAGATACTCAAGGAAAGAGAAGCAGTGTGTCGAAATCAACCCGTCCAACGCCATGAAAGAGAGTGTAATGACAAAATAAGAGTAGTCCATTTGGTCAATATATATATATATATATATTCCTGCCAATGGCATTGACAATATTTCACATGACCTCTTTATTTACTGGGTACTACGTTTATAGAGTAATGGGATCGTATGTCCAAAGTTGCTACATTTGATAGACGTTGAAATTTACACACACATTTCTCTGTCCTGCAATTTCCCTATGTTCTTTTAACATTAAAAAATAGAGGCGAAAGTTGTTGGCTGAAGACCGATTTTTTTTTTATCGTTGTACAAATCTTAACCCCATGGCGAATTTTAGTTAAGTTTGGCAGAGATGCTCCTTAGGGTCTATAAAGATTAATTACCACGTTAAAACATTGACACCGCCCTCCAAACGGAGCGAAAACCATGACTTCATTTAATTTATTGTTAATGACAATGAACTAAATTCTTACATTTTTAATTTCGAGCAATGATGTGAATCAAATAAATAGTTTCAAATTTTAAAATTGAAATGCGGATCGTTACAACCCGGAATATCTTAGATTTTAATTAGTGTCTAAGATAATAATAAATTCTGTAGTTGTTGTAATAGTGTAGAAACTCTTGTAAAAGGCTGAATTGCGTTCTTTATTCACGGAGTTTTTCCAGTTTGTTTTCGAAATTGATTTCATCTGTAATACAGAACACTGTTGTGTGTTACACACTTCAGCATTGATTACTGAACTATAAATATCATTTACTTTTGAATTCAATTCCACGAATTGGCCGAATGTATTAAAATGAGGAAAACATTGTTCGTGAAATATGAGGTAGCAAAAATGTTAGAAAGGATTTAGATATGCCTCAATGCTATTTGAGTTCAAAACAATATCTAGAATGTTATGAACTATGTATGTAATTTTCTTTATTATTATTATTTCTATATTTTCGAATAAACATTGCAGCATGGTGAAGCGGTAGATAAGGCTCTTTCAGCCTTAGCATCGCCATGTAAAAGAAGACAATAAACTAAACGAAACTTCTTTTCCACAAATCGGTATTGCTCCGTCACTGCTAACAGCCTTATATTTATTCAAATTTATTCTACTCTTACCGATGAACTTATTCACAATCTGAAACAATTCAGTTGTTGTGGTATGTGATGGGGTAGAGGATTACAAAAATAAAATCTTCAATCAATTTATTTTCATAGTTATAACAGATGAAAGACATTAAATTTGTATTATTCATAATGTCAGTTCTTCATCTAAATGGATAGTAAAAATGATCAATTATTAATTTTGTCTATCGATACCTTCCTAACATTTTCGGCCATTTCATCCATTCTTCTTTGCTGTACAATTTGATAATAAAACTGAATTCAAAGACTTTCTCGCCCAGAACTGCCGAGGCCATCAACACAGGAGCGGATTTCATTAATTCTGTGCAAATACTTTGAGGCTTCCCCTTTTCAGTGCTCACCTAACACGTTTCATATGAAGCTTTCGTTATTGCCAAAGCTGACAGTGTACACAGTCTTTTGATCTCTACGCAACAACACATTAGCTTTCGCTTAATAAACATCGTGAATTTTTAAAACATTATCTAAGGTTTGTTTTCATTTATGTCAACAGAACTTTGCAGGTTTCATGTTTTCATTGGATACACCTTGGTAAAAAATAAAGCACTGCGGACATTATACTCCTTTTAGAATGGGAAAGATTTCTGTTCGTTTTACTGCCTGTTTTTCCTTTGCCTCCTTTTACATACGGTCAAACCACGAAAACAAACAGCTAACGTCAAAAAAAAAAAAGAGTTCAAATAAATTTTCTCAGTATTTCTCAAGCAGTTTGAAACTATGCAATTTTATATCCAATAATTATGGCCTGCTTCCTGAAGATCTCTTCAGGAGTCATTTATTTTGGTTGTAACTGGTCTACCGTAAAACACGTTAAGTTATTTGTAAATTGGATAAAGCGTGCTTACGTTACGTTCATTTACGTACGTTACGCTAAGTTTCTTGCGCACCAGACTTTACATTATTAGCATAGAGTTACAATCGTTGGAAATAACATAGCAAAATGCGAGCATGTCCTACACAAGAAACAATCAAATTTATTTTTCTTTTTAAATAACAAAGAATTCCAAATAAAAATAAAAATCAAAGAATTCAGGGATTGCAAATAAAAATAGAAAATAGTGAGAAGAATAATACTAAAATAATGAACAGTCTTTAAATAAATATTTTCCTAAGCTTCCAGCAATCCTGTCCAAACAAGGATTCGGCCTTCCTTGGTTTCATTAGCTTCTGCAGTAGACAATTGAATTGTTGTTCGTACTTATAGTCTGCAGATAAAACAAGCCAAAAAAATCTAAACGAACATTTTAATTATTATTGGCTTCAAAAAATATATTTTCGCTTCGACAAAACAACTATCAGAGTATCCAACTGGGAGTTCTGTTGTCACTGATTTGAGCTATTCAAGGAATTACCCAGATTGTAATGGAATATATCGTCATAAATATAAGTTAATTAGCGTATAACGAGAGAAAAGATTATACATGCTCTTTGAGAAGGTTTGGTGGCAGTGCACTGCATTCAGTGTTATCCATTTTCTACAGCCACGTCTGGCGTCTGTTATTGTATCCACTCGCTCCTCAACAGCTATTATTCATCCCTACTTGCTCCTCACCATAGCCTGTTTTAGCATATGCGTCTGGGTATCATCATTACCTTATTTAATGTTTATGTACAGTCACGGAAATGCGTATTCCGTGAGTTCAGCGTTTAGTGCTTCTTTTTAACTCACTTTTATGGGCCAGACGGGCAGCTATGATTAAGCTGTGACATGTCTGAGGAACGGCATGTGGCAGGCTTAGCCTAAAAGCAGCCTATCTGGCCCATAAATATGAGTTAAATGAAAACTAAATTATAAACCATAGACTAAATAATCGTCATACTCCATTTATCCCTCCTCTAATTTACTTTTGCTTTTACCTTGAATTGCCTTCCGCTTTTGTTTCTGTTTCAGTTATATTAGATGTTATTCCTTGACCCAAAGGGGACCGCGGAATGGCCCCGCATTTTATAGCTTCGGAAACAGCTAGAGCACCGAAGGGAATAGTTCTGAAAGCGTTATATTGGAAAAACGGAGACTGCAGAAAAATCTTCTGGGGAGGAACATTCGCGTCACCAACTTTCATGAAATGGAACGTTCCTTTATATTCGAAGTTATTCTAGTTCGTACTGGAATTAGTTTGAAAATAGTTGTTTTGGATCAGTTCGTTCCAATTTAAATTTGTATACGCCTCTCTCGCCATAGATTACCAGCAATCGAACATTCTTTTATTCTCCGTTCCTCAGTAGTTTCATGAAATGGGTTTCGGCGTTAATGCAGCCCATGAATTTCAATTATATTCTATTCATTATTGGAATAAATTCGAAACAACTTTCCACTAGAATACGATATTGTAACACTGTAAACAATCTACATAATAATAGTTTGATAGCAGCAAATTAATCTACCAAAGAATCATTCCTTTGAAACGATTCCATCCAGTCACTTTCGGAACTATTGTGACTACTTGATTTCCGACGTTATTCCACTCGATGTTAGGGATGGTATCGAGACGAGACCTGCATTCGTCTGGTTCTCGTCTCGAATTATTTAGGACATTATTGCTCTTAATCTCGTCACTATCTGAATATTCCGGTCTTGGTCTCGGTCGCGATTGTAAACCTCAGACTCATCTCGTCTCAAGTCTCGACACGTTAATCTTGGTCTTGTCTCGAGAGTCTCGAAACACGATAAACTTTAAAATATTGCCGTGCCTTGACCTGTTTGAAATGGGTATGCAGGCTTTTCGATCTCAGTACAAGAAAAAGAATATTAATATGATATTAACATAGTTTGTTATATTGTTCATTTGGGGTTTAGTTAGAAATAATATTCTGAAATAGAGAGAAAAAACATTAGAATTTTAAAGTAATATAAAGCTTCAGCTAGAATATATAGAATACCAATAAGCGAGATACATGAGAATATTTCAATTATGGAAAAGGATCTATGTTACACCAGAAATTGCGAAACCACAGAAATGTAAGCATATCAACTGAAACGTAGCAGTAAACAAGTACTCCGAAAGGAAATTACACGCGCTTGAACTCTGACAGAGATCCGTTGCTTTCGAGTCGTGAGCCTTTCTCTCTTATTCCGAGTTAACTACAAAAACATTTATAAAATATAAAACCAAAATTGTTATTAATACATGAAATTAAACAATCTCTTTATACATATATTTACAAAGTGACACCTTCTACCCGATTACTGTGCTACTCCTTATCAATAAAGAAAAGGCAAATGAGGGTATTTTCAATATCGGTCAATGGTCATAAACAAAAGAAAAAATAGAATACCGTTGGATCTGGATATGCAAAAATACTATTGTAAAGAAACAACTACGTATATGTTTCTTCTAATGAGTCTTTTGCAATAGGTTTCTGAGAAGTATTACATCAAATTATCATAACGTAACCACGTCCCGCGGTACATTATAGAGATTAACTGGAGACTTTCGTTCAATCAAGCACATGAGCTAATGAAGAGAGATTCCATGTTTCAATAAGTGGTGAAATTTGCTATCCCCAACAACATACAGCGGCTGAAGGTAGAAGCCAAGTAGAAACGTTTTTAGTGAAAAGTTGGGATCCTCTCGATTTGCAACTAGAAAATGTGACTCCAGATCATCTGCTTTCTTGTTGTTTTCTCGGACACCTTTGCTGAAAATGATATGTAAATGGACAAACAGATAAGACCGGACAGCTTTTGGTAATCGATGGAACGAAACTGAACTGAAGAAGTTTATACGTATGTTGTTTCTTATTTGTGTGTATAAGTTCACGAACAAGTCTATTAGTCCGGTGCTCAGCCAGGTGTGCAGGTGTGTTGGGTGACTGATATTTTTCGAGATAATAAATAGAAATAGATTCCAAGAAATGTTCGTGATGAGCCGAAGTCAACAGTTACTAGATTGACCCATATGAAATAAAGTTTACCAAAGTTTTATCCAAGAAATTTTCAGAATTATGCACTTTGATAATGTACCCTAAAAACGCAGAAAAAAAATCACCTGATAAATTAGCACCAATGAAGGAATTATTTGACATGTGGTATGAATATTTTAGAGAAGCATATGTACCTGGACCAAACATAACTGTAGATGAGCACCTGCTAGCTTTTAGAGACAAATGTCCTTTCAGAATTTACATACATTCAAAACTGGGAAAGTATGGTACTAAAATTTGGTCTATGTGTGATAGTACACACATGCTATGTACACAACAAACTATGCTTGGAAGATGCAATACACGGGAAGAGCTCAGAGGGTTCAGAGGAATAAAGCAAGGAAAGAGAGTGGTCAAGGATTTCACAGAAGAAATGCAGAACAGTGGCCGCAGTACCACGCGTGAAAGATTCTTTACAAGTCTGGAATTTGCAGAGGCATTGTTTTCAAATCGGTTGATGTTCGTCGGAAAACACCAGAAATGCCATCGGAGTCCCTAAGGGAAGGAAGAAATTCACAACCGTGTTTCGAATTCAAGACAATGCGTTGGTATTGTCTTATTGTCCTAAGCAATCTTAAGTGGTAACTACTAAGTACAATGAATTTGCAACCAGTCACAGAGGAAAGGGAAGAGAAAGTTCAGGTCAAGGTTTCATTGCTAACAAAGCAGGAGTAGATACCATGGATCAGATGGTTCGGCATTTTAGCATAAAGAGAATGACAAGAACATATCCCATGGCAATATTCTACAAAATCGTGGATATAAGCGTAATGAATGCATAATAATATGGACTGTCATTCACTGCGTGCCTTCAAACAAAAACTCAAGAAGAAAATGTCACTTGGGAAGGAGTTATGTGGCGTTCAAGATGAGGACATCTGGGACATTCC
Source organism: Lepisma saccharinum (assembly GCA_022664845.1). Lineage (NCBI taxonomy): Eukaryota > Metazoa > Arthropoda > Insecta > Zygentoma > Lepismatidae > Lepisma > Lepisma saccharinum. Next base: position 16,808 of record JAGDQP010015593.1, read on the forward strand.
AACCAGTTCCAGGAATACCATGAAGGATGATCAAGAACCAGCTCGTAAGAAGAGTCGTTGTTCCGTAGAAAGGACAGGAAACCAAAACAAGTTGCATAAGATGTCAAAAATATGTGTACCATAAACACTCGAAACGTGTGCCTAAGCTCTTTGAAAGGAACATTAAGTTATTGGCTACATAAATTGTATCCATATTTTTTCACAATTTGGCTATTCAAAGTTAAACCTTGTGTCTATAAAGTAGAATCTACCGTATACATCGAAATTATGTGTTTATTTTTTCAAAAAGTTTATTGGAAAACAGAAAATAAGAGAAAAAATGTACAAATTTATAAAATAAAAACAAACATTTTGTGAAATATTGAAGTTCCGAGTTTGTATTTTAAGTTAGTGAATGAACAAACCTAGATTTATAGCACTTCCGGAAATAATATTCTTATCCAACATCTCTGTCTTATGTGTATCAAATATACAAGTAGTGCTTGTTAAACAACTGTTATATTATAATGACAATAAGTCTCAATTTTTAATTATTCCATTTCTTGTCTACCTAGGAGAAAATTCCAATGATATAATGATGTTTAATTCATGGGGTCCAATGGACCACAGTTGTATATATTACGTCAGTATGTTTTCCGGGATTGAATTTCAAGACTGTGTAGGTACAGGCCGGGGCATTACTATTCCATTTAATCCGTATATGAGGTAACACTTTGTATCATGTAAAGTAACAGGTTATTATTGCACGCTGAATTTATTGTACCATTTAATATTTTGCCTTAAAACTCCACCATTTAATATTTTGCCTTAAAACTCCACCATTTAACAACTAGGATTATAGAAATGCCGAATGCAATTATTAACCAATACCGCTTTGAAAATTGTGATGTTAAAATTATTTACTGGGTTTTGCTTTATCGGGAAATTGACCTTTATCCTGACATTACGCATAAATACTCTGAAAACAGAGGAGTATTACTTGGACAAATATTAGTGAGCTGACTCTCTTTCGAGCCTTACCCGACATAAAAGTTTGGAAACAAAGAAGACTCGATTTAAAAACGGAATAGTAAATAACAATCAGTGCAACAAATCAATGATATGAGGCACTGGATGGAGAGTTGGCAAATTGTTGATGATTGCTGACCAAAATGTAAACAAGTTGTTGCCACAACAAAGAGAACAATGAAAATTACGTAACTATGGAATATGTAATAAATGGCCCGGATTATAAGGGTTTTCTAGCAGCCGAAGAAAAGATTTACTATTTGGTTCACTGGTGAAAGTTTATTAATGCTATCACCACAAATGAAGATATGAATTCTGACATGTACATTAATCAGATCAATTTTTGCTGTAAGCAACTTAATTTCAAAGAAAGGCTTTTCATTGTGGACCGTTTGTAAGAGCTGTTTTTTATTAGTTTCTCACTTTTCTGTGTTACAAATTAGTTTGATTATATTTTCAATCGCTATCAGTTTAAAGCTGTTTTGTAATGTTTATTTCATTTATCTTTTCTTTATAGTTGTTTATTTTTTACCAAAAATTATGTGTTACTGTAGTTTGATTAAGATTTACTAAATGCCAAAAAAGATAAAACGCTCACCTCTGGTGCTAGGGGTCGTCAGTTCGATTCCTTCTTATTCCATGTAGAGTTTCCCGGGGTTCTCCCACTTTCTTCATTCCAACAATATTCTCATTATCATAATTTCGCCCTGATCCAAAGTTACCTAAAAGCCATGAAAATTAAATTCAAATTCAGTGTTCGTTAAAAAAAAACATAGTATCATATTCCTTAGATTGGGGTGTGGGCCCCTGTTGAAATTCAAGCATAAATAGCAAATAAATAAATAACCAAGGTGTAAGGACTATCTCTCATGTATTTGTTTCTCCGTGCTTTCTACTTTAAGCTTTTGCGATCAACACTTCTACTGATATTTGAAAAAGCAATTGTTAAAGTGGTTTCGTTTTAAGATAACTACTTCCTCCTCAAAAATTAAATATACCTCATGCACGCAATATTGCTTTCTTTATTTCTTCCAGTACTTCTGCTTCTTGCCAGGAAACAACTGGAGGCGTTGAATTTCTTTTAAAAAAAGATCATACACATCGCAAAAAACATAACTTGGTTGGAAAAACTTCGTACAGATTGAAATTCGGGCTCAACCAAGTATAAATTTGAAAGCACTACTCTTTTCTGCAATGAGGAACTGACATGAGGAGGTGACAGTACTTTCCTGTTATCTATCGAACATCTTTACCTTTATAAAACTTTAATAATACAATGTTTTGTGTTTATGAAATATGTAAATTGCAGATTCGTCTTATTTCTTAAATATAAGAGTTTCTCTTTTTAATTTACTCGTAAATTAATGAATGTTAGTGGTTCTATTGAAAGGTGAAATTCCACTTTCATGCTTTTCTGCATGTAGAATGTTCAGTGACAGATCTAGAAATTTTCCTTATGGGGAAATTTTATTTTGCCCCCCTTTTCACCTCCCTTTCCATCATTTATCTTAGCCAAACAACATAACCGGCCGACGCAATGTCCACAACATTGTCTCACATCAAGTAGTGTACTTTTGTTATCTTTTCTGAAGCCTGTCGTGGCTTCGCTATTACTGACTCCAGAAAGACAGAAGACCTGCCTATCTGACTTGAATCGCGGTTTTGAATTTTAAAGATGAAGGTAGGTTGTATGGAATAACATGAAAAAATGTGTTAGCGCGTCAGTATTGTAATTTTGAACACTTTTAGTTCAGTTTCAATTCAACAGGCAATTTTACTTCCTTTTTCAGAGCTTCTATTATTTTAAGCTGTTTGGCACCCCTAAGCGTGCGTCCTGGGGCGCTTGCCCCTCCCCTTAGAACCGGCACGGGTAATGTTGGTTGCAGTGAGGAGCTGTCGAAGGGAATGTTTTACAGCAAAGCAAATACATTTTGGCACCTCTTCTATCCAGTTAATTACAAATTCATTGATAATTTTCGCTAAAAGTATTCCATTAACTTTAGTATTATCGGGTTTAGTTTCTGAGGTTGTCCTCCAGTGAAACCGCCAGACTACCCGTGTTGGATGGTGTCACGCCCCAAATTCTCAAGGACACCCTACCCCAACTTTAAAACTTTTACGATCAAAAATGGATCGAAACCATGCAAACCTTATCTTTACACCCTTGGAATTTTGAACCCCTTCTCAAACTTAAAATCCTGGCGGAATCCCTATGTCGTTAAGTATAACAACACTTGGTTATAACATTTTTAGTTGCTTAAAATATCTCAAAACTGTCTTCTACAATACAAAGATGGTCAAAAGTATCTGTTACGATTCCGCAAAGAAAAACTGCATCTCAATAAAAATACGGATACAAGCCAAAATTACGAAATGCTTAGTAGTACTTCAATGCACTTAGAATGGGTGAGAGTAAAGGAGAAGGGTCAGTCCATTCCTGGCATTAAAGAATTTTCTTCAGATATCGTTTTTCTCTCTTCAGTAGCTGAGCGGTGAACCGGAAGTGATCATTTATGGCCAGAGTCGAATGAAGGGGTCTAAAGAAGCTGTAGCCCAGGGCCCCCACTTGTTCTGAGGAGCTCCAAAAGTAAATGAGTTACCTTTGCAACTATAGGGGATATGCAACGGGACTCTAACGGACTATATAGCCCACCGCGGGAGTCAATATCCCCCCCCCCCAAACCTAATCCAGCAATGTTTCTGGATGAAACGGTTTATCCTTTAGATAAGAAATTTCAAGAAATAGAGAACGAGAAACGTGTTGTTGTTGAACTTCGATTTATTTTTCCTTTCTGTTTAGTAATAATTTATAAATAACTGCAGCATGCGTTTCTTCTCTCTCTCTCTCTCTCTCTCTCTCTGAATATGTGACTATGTCAAAGTGTCTCTTGCATTTACTGATCTTGTCCCCATGTGATTACAGCTTTTTAATCAGAACTAATGTAATTCCGTAAGACCTAAATTTTTCGTTAAAAATAAAAAATACGAAAATGCTTTTCCGTTTAAATGCGGAAGCACAACCTAAATTTTGTGACGACTTACACGCCCGCTACATGATAGCAGTGAATTTTGGTTCTTAGATTCTCTACTACCCATTCAATATATAAAAATATACTTCTCACCGTTTTGTTTACCTTTATTTGCTATGTTACAGCTTTGTGACCAAAGTTTGTGCTTAATGTCACTTGAAGCATCCTTCTATTTTAATGAAATCATCTGCAGGTGATTTTGAAGAAGAAATGATACAAAGCCTTGGATAGCATAAAAAAAAAAATGCAGAAATCAGAATTCACAATAATAGAGCTAAGTATTAATAATTATATTTTTGTAGGGATCAATAATGAGTATTTTAAACTCTGATCCCCAGTTAAGTACTTTACCAAGTACTAGAGTATAGGACAGCCAGCTGAAGCGAGTTGAACGTATTAAATATAGATGGGAGTACTATCGAATTACAGTCGTGTCATCTTCAGGTAGGCAGGTGAACTACAACCAAGGACACAACGTAGATGGCCGGTAACAAGTTTCGGCGAACTTCGTTCCTATTCGGAAAGTACGCGTCCTCTCCCACAGAAAGGCTCACTTACACCACAACAGTAGAGTAGCGTGCGCGTCAGAAGTAGGAGCATGGTAGGACTACGATCGCTGCTCCTTGGGGTTGTGGTTCTTTGAAATTGTTGAAGCGACATTTAGATTATTTGCATTTACTATATATTCTGCAGTGCAATCCACTAACAAACATAGCTAATGTCAACACATTACAAATGAGACTGTGTACTGAAGTCAAAATATTGACAAAGATGAAAGATTTTTTTTTTTCGTTTCCCAAAGACAAAAACATTATCCGGCTCTAAATCCGTTATGAACGGTCGTTGACCCGTTAGATAGTTTTCCCTACCGGTCACCAGGTGCCACTGGCATGCAATGATCGCTCTATGTTCAAACATTTGTCGCTTATGCGAGCTGGCAATCCTATACTCGCTAATCCTTGACTTAACTTAGTGGGGTTAAACACCCTGAAATTTGTACTTCCCAATTATTGGCACCCCTAAGTAGGGATAGGCAGTTCAGTTCAGTTCTAAAACTTGTTCACAGTGAACTAGTTCGTTGGAAAGAGCAGTTCAAAAGACCAGTTCGATTAGTTCAAGAGTTCGCAACCAAGATATTCTCCCTCATAGAGTTATAAAACCTCTCCACAAGAGTCTGGCTTGGCGCTGCTGATGTGGCGCCACTTGAAAGTTGAGCGAGAGAATGTTTGTTTGGCAACAACACGTATTGTGAGTTGCTATCAAATGGCTGCTGTGCTTTGCTCTTTGGCAATATTTTAGTTGATTCGTTTGTATTTGAGAAGAAAATACCAATCTCCTGTGCAGTTCACGGTTATACTAAGAAATATAAGAAGGGAAGTAATGTATCGTTTCACAAAAAAATAGTCGTTTAATATTATTACGTGAAAAATATGGTAACTGGTCACTTTATAAATTCTTGAATTGACGCGCCTCATACTTTTCATTTTAGTCATGCATAAACAAAATTATTTTTACTTTTAAGTAGGAATTGTTTAAGAAAAGTATGTCTTTAAGATGTGTTATATTTTTATTCCCGAGTTATTTCGGTGTTCGGATATTTTTCCTGAAGTTTATGCTTTGTGACCCGAATCCCAAAGCGTTCTGCAATCAGTCAAACTCCACATCGTTGCAGGCACATTTTTGGATAAAGAAGTCCATATTAAAAAAAATATATCAACATATGAAAGTACCGATGGAATATTGTATTGTCACTCGACTTAAGTCGCTTTGCAAAATGTCATTATTATAAGAGGCCAGGGAATTAGTTAAATTTATGTTGCAAGATTTGAGGACACCACGAACCATTCTGAACACTAAAGACATATTTTAAAGACATATTTTCTTAAACAATTCGTACTAAGCACTAAAGAATATTTTGTTTATGCATGACTAAAAAGAAACACATGGGCGCGCCAATTGAAGAATTAATAAAGTAGCTATGTATGAGAGCGCGCCCCATGCTTTTCTTTTCAGTACTTATTCTTTACTTTTTAGTACGAGTTGTGTCAGAAAAGTCTGTCTATAAAAAGCTTTATTATTATTATACCTCTTGCAAACAATAATATAAAACAATACAATAATATAAAACGCAAATCTCCATACAAAATAGTTAATAGAATTCAAGAAAGAATTACAGAATCAATTAAAATAGGCATTTATAAAAGAACTTATTAAGAAATCTATAAGTATAAAGAAAACATATATTTCTCTGTATGTGATAATTATTCTTAAACATCAGTATAAGCTCATTATTTACTTTGCTCCAAACATTGGTTTTTAATAAGTATTCAGACGTTGAACTCGCACACACAAAGAATATTAGAATTCTTTAGACTAGATGCATCCGGTACACAAATATACCTGAGCCAAAGATGCCTAAAGGCTAAAAATAAAATCAAGTTCAAACAGTTAGAACATGTAGTTTTATAAACATTATATTAAACATATATGGCTCAATCGAGATTTGAACCGAAAACCTCGGGAACGCTGGCCTAACGCTCGCCTATTGCCCCTGGCAAGAAAACTGGAAATTAACAAGTCCTGGAAATAATAATGTTTTTGTAGGCAGGCTTAATAAAGAATAATACCACCCCATTTTCAACTAACTTCTGGTGGACAATCACAAATTTCCAACACACAACTAAAATTATCATACAAATGTTTTTAACTTAGAAATATTGTCAATATGAAAATTTTATGCCGGTACAATTATTACGCTCTTGTATAAAGTATACTTCTCTCTGCCCCTGCTAGTTTCCTCCTTTGCTAGAAGTTGCGTGAATTGTCGACCACAAGCATTCGTGATGTCTCGGGTGCATTCGGCCTCAAATACTGTCGGCAGACGCTTTAGTAATCTGTCCTCCCGAGATTACCTGAAGCAGCAAATGATTGTAAGGTTTTCTTAACTTTTATTTTCTTCTACTGGCAAAAGTGTTCGCAAGTTAATTGTAAGAATATTTTGACGACTTTCTCAGTATCACAAAGGAAGGGATTAGAAAAAGCTCTCTCCTTGAACATAATGGAAACTTCACACTAAGGACTGCATTACTTGTGATTTGGGTGAATAGTCAATTGAAACACGTGTTACATGTAAATCACATAATAAAACACGAGTTTCAAGCAAGCAACGCACGCGTTCATTAGAATCATCATTAAGCCATGTTATCTTGTGTGAATTGAACTCACTCGGGAAAGCAATATTACTCACCTTCCCGAGTTCACTGCAATCTCATTAATGATTGTCACGCATTCCAAACCGTTGGGAAGTCGGTGGCCGGTTGGCTTAGTGAATAGCATGGTCGCTTTCATTCTCAGCCAGTGCAATTTCTTTTACAACTACGATTGCCACCTGTCCGTACCATATCGGTCGTCAAGGCTACCAAATCGGTGGTCAAGACTACCACATTCGTCCTCAAGACTACCAGACCGGTCGTCAAGACTACCAGATTGGTCGTCAAGACTACCAAATCGGTGTTCAAGACTACCAGATTGGTCGTCAAGACTACCAAATCGGTGTTCAAGACTACCAGATCAGTCGTAAAGACTACCAGATCAGTCAAAAAGACTACCGGATCGGTTGTCAAGGCTACAATATATATACGTTGTTAAGACTACCATATCGGTCGTCAAGACTACCATCTCGGTCGTCAAGACTACAAGATTAGTCATCAAGACTACCAGATTGGTCGTCAAGACTACCAGATTGGTCGTCAAGACTACCAGATCGGTCGTCAAGACTACCAGATTGGTCGTCAACACTACCAGATCGGTTGACAAGACTACAAAATATATAGATTGTGAACACTTCCAGATAGGTAGTCAAGACTACAAAATATATATAGATTGTTAAGACTACCAGCTTGGTTGTCACAACTACCAGCTTGGTTGTCACAACTACCAGCTTGGTTGTTACGACTACCAGCTTGGTTGTCAAGACTACAATATGTAGAGAGATTGTGAAGAATACTATATCGGTGGTCAAGAAAACAATATATATAGATTGTTAAGACTACCAGATCGGCTGTCAAGACTACCAGGTCGGTTGTCAAGACTACCATATATATAGATTGTTAAGACTACCAGATCTGTTGTCAAGACTACAATATATATAGATTGTTAACACTACCAGCTCGGTTGTCAACACTACCATATATAGATTGTTCAGACTACTATATATAGATGGTTCAGACGACAGCATATAGATTGTTCAGGCTGCAATATATAGATTGTTCAGGCTGCAATATATAGATTGTTCTGGCTGCAATATATAGATTGTTCAAACGACAATATATAGATTGTTCAGGCGACAATATACAGATTGTTCAGGCGACAATATACAGATTTTTCAGGCGACAAAATATAGATTGTTCAGGCTACAATATATAGATTGTTCGGGCGAAAATATATATAGGTTGTTCGGGCAAAAGTATATATAGATTGTTCAGACTAGCATATATAGATTGTTCAGAATACAATATATAGATTGTTCAGAATACAATATATAGATTGTTCAGAATACAATATTTAGATTGTTCAGAATACAATATATAGATTGTTCAGAATACAATATATAGATTGTTCAGAATACAATATTTAGATTGTTCAGAATACAATATATAGATTGTTCAGAATACAATATATAGATTGTTCAGAATACA
>JAGDQP010015593.1:29071-42345 GCA_022664845.1 Lepisma saccharinum
ATATATATATTGTTAAGACTAAAATATATATAAATTAATTGTTAAGACCACCAGCTCGGTGGTCACGACTACCAGCTCGGTTTTCACGACTACCAGCTCGGTTTTCACGACCACCAGCTCGGTGGTCACGACTACCAGCTCGGTTGTCAAGACTACCAGCTCGGTTGTCAAGACTACCAGCTCGGTTGTCAAGACTACCAGCTCGGTTGTCAAGACTACCAGCTCGGTTGCCAAGACTACCAGATCGGTTGCCAAGATTACCATATCGGTCGTCAAGACTACCATATCGGTCGACAAGACTACCAGATCGGTCGTCAAGACTACCAGATCGGTCGTCAAGACTACCAGATCGGTTGCCAACACTACCACATCGGTTACCAAGACTACAATATAAATAGATTGTTAAGACTACCATATCGGGAAACCTCACAATGTGGGAAAGTCCGAACTACAGAATGTTCAAAAGTCATAAAGCAATGTTAGAAATATAATTTTCGGGAGAGTGAAAATTCATAACTCCCGGATCTTGTAGAGGAAACCCCAGAATGTGGGAAAGTCCGAACTACAGAATGTTCAAAAGCCATAAAAACATAATGTTAGAAATATAATTTTTTGGAGTGAAAATTCATAACTCCCGGATCTTGTAGAGGAAAACCCCAGAATGTGCTAATGTCCGAACTACAGAATGTTCAAAAGCCATAAAAACATAATGTTAGAAATATAATTTTTGGCAGAGTGAAAATTCATAACTCCCGGATCTTGTAGAGGAAAACCCCAGAATGTGGGAAAGTCCGAACTACAGAATGTTCAAATGCCATAAAACATAATGTTAGAAATATAATTTTTGGGAGAGTGAAAATTCATAACTCCCGGATCTTGTAGAGGAAAAACCCACAATGTGGGAAAGTCCGAACTACAGAATGTTCAAAAGCCATAAAAACATAATGTTAGAAATATAATTTTTGGGAGAGTGAAAATTCATAACTCCCGGATCTTGTAAAGTCTGGCACCAAGCCCTCATATTCAAATTACGTTTCTTTCAACTCTCCTTTACTTACATACATTTCCTCTATGACTTTCTTACCAACCGTCTTGCCTATATTTGTATAAACTCCAGTACATCCCATCCCATCTTCTTATACTGCGGCGTTCCGCAAGGATCTGCTCTATCTCCACTTCTCTACCTCCTCTTCGTAGCCGATTTACTTCCCCTACCTCCAAACATCCACATATTTCAATACGCAGATAATACAGCTTTCCTGGCACTGAGTAAATCCGTTCAACACATTAACCGCACCATGGACCAAGCTATAAACACTTTCACATCCTGGTGCAGCAAGTGGGGCCTAACCATCAATTCTAAAAACACTCAAGCCATAGTCTTTATACCACCTAAACGCCGTTCCCGAGTTAAACGCAACCCTTCCCGCCTTGACATTAAAGTACTTAATGAACGTATAAAGCCGACCAATAGAGTAACGTACATCGGATTAATTCTTGACCATCACCTAACCTGGCGACCTCATCTTTTAAATGTCATCAGTAAAGCCAAGAACAGACTGAACCTGCTGAAACGTCTGACCGGAACAACCTGGGGATTAAAAGCTGACACAGTACTCAGCACATACAAAGTATTTTTACGACCTGTGCTAACATACGGATTCACAGCCTGGACCGCTGCTCCTCACCGCATATATCACCAACTTCAAGTACTGGAAAGACACGCACTACGGATTGCATATCGAATACAACTACCTAGTCCAACAAGAGAACTCTGTGAACGACTTACATTTCCTCACTTACTGCTACATTTAAAAACACTACGTACCCGTTACATTTCAAACCGCTTTGACTCACAACACCCCTTGTTTCATGACACACTCAGTACTCACGAGAACACCAACGGTACTCACACCCATGTCACTCCACCACTTTCCCACTTACTCACACTATATCAGAACACACTCCCACACAATCATTCAGACTTAGCTCTCATTACTGCCTATATTTCACGTGATACACCATCATATATTGCACCCTCATCAAATGCACAGTGACCATCAATGTACTAACAGGGCTTCATGCGTCTTCCATCACGCCCAGAGCCGCCCCTGGGCAGAAGATAATTATCCATTCGTCTGATTACATAAGTGTTGTGGCGTAAATCTGCACCTCACCATCATTCCATCATCATAACTGATCAGTGATTATCCAACCAATAATATGGTTATAAGCTAAAATCTTATAATGGCCTCAATGATATTAGATGCAATAAAATAAATGATTCAAAATTTATAAAAGTCCCTTAGCCCACATACCTTTTCATATTGCCCTATATCCGAATAAAGGGTGTAGCCCTTTGGGGGTGCTAGGTACGGCTAGTTAAAAAAAAATTCAAAGATATTCTTTTCAGTGTTATTTCAGTTGTCGAAGCTATTAAATGCGGTACCGTTCCGCTGTCCCCTCTAGTTCGTACAACAACAACGAAACAAATAACTTCGAAACAAGAAGTGTTTGCTCCAGTGGAGTCATGCTACTAAAATTACACCATAAAACAACCACTTCCTTGTTTCTATCTTTTTAAATATATATATACATTAGGGAAAGAGCTCCTGCGTAGCCTAGTCGGTAGCGCGCTCGACTTCAGTGCGAGCGGTCCCAGGTTCGATTCCCGGTGGGGGCTCAAAAATTTCGGTGTTGACCCAGCATCGTGAGGACAATTGGTGAGCTGCTGTCAATAAAATACAGTGACGATCACAGTGAGAGCTTCGGCTCTCCTCTCCCAACCCGTCTGGTCAGCGTGGGAGCAGTAGACCAACTCCTCCCTTCGGGGAAAGGCCTCATCCACTAGTGGATTGAATATGGCTGTGATTTATTATTTATTATATTAGGGAAATGGGGCTTAGCTAATTGCGCGATAACAAAAGTTATATTAGCCCTGAACACTTCCTTGTTGTCCGGCAATTGAGTAGATTTTTTTTCCATTGATGGTACATTGGTTTTTTTTCGATACTTTAATTAACTATTACCGGTAGTTAATTAATGTATTGACTTGTTCTCTTTATGAATGGTGTTGAGCTGGAATTAACTAATTGCGTAGCTTAAGTTATATTGACATGTGCTTTTGTGATTCTTGTAATATTTAATGGAAATATTGTGTGTGAACATGGAAATTATATGGATAATGGGAAAATTGTGTAATAAATCCTATAGATTCGGCCCGGGCTTAAATTTACTTGGTTACCATTCATTAATCGGCATTTTCAACGTCCATACCGCCTGTAAGTGCACCCTGTGTTTTCTCGGTGCTTTTTTAACTTTGCGGGAAATCATTTTGCTGCCTCGAAAGTCATGCTGAGGTTACACGTTGCATATCTTTTCCTTTTGTGATCACTAATTGATGGCCGGTGTCAGCTTGCGCTCCTCTGTACGACATAATGTCCATTATATTTGTGTGTCTTCGTCTATCTACTAATACGTAATCGCTCTGGTTGAGAGTTTTGCCGTCCGAAGATATCCATGTGTATTTGTGTATGTCTTTGTGTTCAAAGTACATGCTCTTTACCAGTAGGTTTCCTAGAATGGCGAAAGTTATTTGTCTTTCTCTATTGTTGTTGATCTCTTTTCGTGAAGGCTGTATTTGCTTTTGGACTTCCTGTATCGCAAATGTGTCTAGATCATACCTTTCAGTCTCCAATACCGACACCTGAAAAGCGCTTGTTTTTATAAGATTAGTACGTTCCACGTTCCAATTCTAAGATTTTTCTTAATCCTGGTGTTGAAGCCCTTTGGTGCAGTCCCCAACCGAAGTATTTGAAACATTACTTCCGGAATATTTTACCCCATTAGAATCCATGGACCACATGTTACAGTTTCCTGACATGCTTTAGCAATGAATAGTTGTCAGCCCTACGACCTCGCCATGAAGTCATATATTCAAGATGTCGTCCTCTGTCCATCTCTAAGCATTTCCTATGCCATTCATCTTCAGCCTCAGGGTGGTAATGATGATGATGCTTCCCTTCACCAAGATATTTTTGTTCGTTGTTATCTTTCCCCAGCCTTTGCAGATCCCTCTACTAAGTGCAAGGCAGCAGTACTGGTTTTGGTCCGGAATATTTCACGCAGTCACCATATCTTGCCGGAATTTTCCTATCGGTCACATGGGGAGTCGCTTGGTGGGAGATCAGTAACTCCAACGCGGACGTTAGACTCCAATCCGTCAAGGAATGTTAGACAAGGAAAATTCAATAACTCAGAATTTGAGAAGATCAGATCACGTAAAGTTAACAGCTAAACACACCGTGTCTCTTCTAAAATGTATCCTTTTGCAAAGGAGATTGACCTAAATTTAATTGAAGTTATCTCTAATTTCTAGGAATGTAAGAAATTTAACGAAAAAGAACAAAAGCTTTAGATGAATAAGGAGACTTTGTGATATTTTACGCAGATAAATACGAATTAGGTTTATTGAAACGGTTTTTGTGAAGTAACGGAACCACTTCAACCAAGGAAGAATATACATTTCATTGAATTAACTTCTCACGTACACAACAATATTACACTGTTTTACCAAGTAACACATTATAAGTAAATTTCTATGGATGCTTGTCTTAATGACAAAGTTTCAGTTCGATCTAAATTATTGTTTCAAGCTGAATTTTGTTTCGTCCTGATATGACGTTGTTCGTTTTAATTTGAGTTACTTTATATAAGCTTAATTCGTCCGTTTACGATGATTTATAAATTGCGCTTTGTTCTGAATCGGGTAAGGCACAATAACTACATTTCATAATTTATTCCCAAGTTTCATTTTAATCGTATTCAATTGTCATTCTGTGACAGACAGATGAGTCGCTACCAGATGACTTTGGAACTACTAGACTGGCAGTTGAATTTGATTAGAATTAAGTGTCGGGGTCATATTGGAAGCGTAGCTGTTACGCCTGACTCGATTAGTAACGAAGGATAAATAATTTTAAAAAATATTCAGCTTAAATAAAATTACTCAGTAAAAAATATGTCATATTAATTCCAAATAAAATTCAGTTTGAAGCAGAGAAAAATTCATAGTAATTGTCTTACAATTAAATGTTATAAGAAAATGTTTTGCAGATTATTTTGTCTGAGCAATCGGCCGTCCATCAGTTTGTAGAACGTTGGCTTAGCAATGGCATGGTTCTGGGAACGAGCTCAACGGGAGCCCATTATTAGATTTTCCATGTTTTTCCCTGGTCATACAAAGGTCGGGATGGTACCTATACTATGCCCTGGTCTAATACGTTTCATCGTCATCTCCCCACCCAATCTCGAGCTTATTCTGGATGCCTGAAGGCCATAAATAAAACGCAAAATAAAACTGTGTGCTTATAAACTTAGTCCAAGGTATGCGTTTATGGATAGCTGAAGGAGTTTCCCTATTTCACAAAAACTTTTCCACAAGCTCATCATGTATTTGCACGTTTAAAACATTTCCAGTTTATTTTTTTGCTTTTCATCAATAATTTTGTTATTAAATTTTATCCATTTTTGGAGACCAACAAGATAACTCGAATTTGTATTTGGTTGATCTCCATTTGGGAATGGGAACATCTTAAAAGAAGGAAAGGTTGAATTTAACAGCTACTTTTCGCACTTCTGATAAATAAAACTTATTTTATTTACATATATGATAACACACGGTAAAACGAAGGTTGCGTACGTATTCAAGTGCACAAAAAAAATCACACAAAAATTAAAAGAAGCCAACTTTCGCCAAGGCGTGGTTACGGAAAAGAATGGAAAAATATTGAAAGTAATGGTCACTATGCACTTCGTGACAGAATTACCAGGTCAAGAAGTCAGGGAAATTATGTTAGTAGTCAGAAAGAAGCAGACGTGTGACGGTAATGCAGCTGGTAACAGTGAGTTGTAAGAGCCTTCCTGAACGAGGTATGGTATAAGCAAACAGAGGGAAATATAATAACAATAGGAAAAGGGACTGAGAAAAGAGGCAGATTGAGTAAATGAATGGACAAATGAAGGAAATCTAAAGAAATATTACTCAGGAAAGAAGAAAAAGGAAGAAGGTGTGCTGCGAGGGAAGTTACGTGCAGTTCAGGGCAGGTTCGTGATCGGCGGAGAGAATAGATACATAGATGCTGTAGGATGTAGGGTTTCTGCTCTGATGTAGGATTAAGAATTCTCAGGATACTGACAAGGAAGCTTTCGTCAAAAGTATGGACGTGTTGTGAACAGGGCTGCAAGCATTATTCTGACTGAAATCAGGACTTTTAAAGTTTATTTAGCTACAACAAGACACTAAAGCTGTTTCATTATTATTTATGATGTCTCATTGCTTTCTAACACTAAACTAGTTGCAGTATCAGACTCAGAGATTTCACTGTCGCTGCTTTAAAACTAGAGAAATGTCGTGCAAATATTTGACAGAGAAAAATAACTAATTATCAGCAGAAATGTTACCTCGACGTTAATATTTTTAAAAAAATTTCAATTCGGAAGGTAAGAGCGAGACTCAATTGCTGTAACAGTCCCCAGGAGATAACTTTGATTATGTTGAACCGAATGATAGACGCACGATGTGTTGGCTGCTATCACTTTCAATGATCTGCGCTTCCATGCAAGGTAAAATAAGCATTTACGTTCCTCTTCGATTGGGAAGTCGACTGAAGAATTAAAGTGTTGTATGTTCACTTGTTTTTTAATTTCATTCCCACCTCGATAAGAAACGCTAAAATACGAACGATATCCTGAGCAATAAGCATTGTAATCTCTTCGGTTTCTTGAGCATGAATATTCTTTCCACCAGTCATTATTAAATTTAGTTCAACGTTTGCTTCATTTTCGCCCATGAGGGGGGGCAAGGGGGCGCTCGCCCCCCCTAGCCGGAGAAAATTATACTATGCAAGATAGAAAACAAAAATAAAATGTTTATATACACTTTTTTTATTTTACTTTTTATATACTTTTATTTTATTTATATATTTATTTTCAACACAACAAGTTTTGTAGCCCAATTAGATTGTCTGTATTTAAAATGCTCATTTACAGACATTTTTATTACAATATTTCTAAATGCGTTCGAAGACGAAGGCATATCACGTATATCCAATTCGATAGAAGTTCTACACATTTCATTGTAGGTAGTTACATATTCTCCAGATTGATGATTTCATCATTATATTGCCCTTGCCTTTTTGCATTGGAAGAGACCAGTGTTGTCTACGCGAGTTTTTTATGACGGGACACGAAACTGCAACAATGATACCAAGTCTGTGCAGTCTAAGCAATTTTGAATTATTTTCCTAAGAAATAACAGATCAGAAATGAATCAACCTTTGCTCTAATGAACATAAGCATATTACATTTTCTCGAATGTAGAAACGTTGTTAAATTTTCTTCCCATTCTTATTACAAATGCTAGAATTTTAAAAGCTTCATTTGTACTATTTTTTATGTGGCTGTTAAACGTTAATTTCATCAATTAAATCTATAAATCAATCAATTAAATCTATAAATCGTTTCATTTATACTGAATGATAAAACTTCGTATTAATTGCAAGTTGATTGATAACGCACCACTTGCCTAAACTATGCTGTAGTTTTATGGTATCTTTGTGGAATTAATTTTAGCATATATTTAAGGCCATCCGCAAATAGCACTTTTTCATTATCTGGTAAGAATTGTGGTAGGTCATTATTGACCAAGAGGAATAACAACGTTCCAAGACAGCGCTGTATATTCATCAGATTTGTGTGCCTTAAATAGAACAGACTGTCTGCGATTAGTTAGATAAGAGCACATGAACCTAATCAAAGATAGAGAGAAGTGATGGTGATTTAATTTACCTAGTAATACATTGTGATTAACTCTGTCAAAGGCCTTTTCAAAGTCAATATAAATTGCATTGACTTGCTTTCCTTTGTCCAACGAGTTTTCAATAAAATCTGTAGCAATTGTAAGATTCGTTACCGTGGATTTTTGTAAAACAAAGCCATATTGTTTGGTTGAGGTAACTGCCTTCAAATGATCAATAATTCGTTGATATATACAATCAGTTCGGAGAATTTTGCAAAGATTGGTAAGATTGCCTGTGGTTGGTAATATCCCGTCTGTTGTTTATTTTAGGCATAGGACAAACTAAAGCAGATTTCCATTTTTTTTACGAAAAACGCATGTTTTTAGTGCCAAGTTGAACGCAATCAATACGGAATATTTAAATTTATCAATACATTCTTTCACTATATACGAGGGTATACCATCTGATTTAACTGCCGTTTTGCATTTTAGATTCTTGACAGCCTTTCCTATTTCCTTCAAATGTATTTGATCAACAGGCAGTATTCAGATTTCTTCGTAACCCCCTAGAATTACTATCAAAGTTACTGAACGGTTGAGAAGAGGATACAAATACTAATTGGAAATACAGCGCAAACATATTAGCTATTTCTTCATTGTTACACAAATCCGACCTTCAAATTTTAATATATTTGGGGGAAGATGTTTTGTTTCGTTTTTAATAAATTTCCACAGTTAACCTGGATCGTCATTGATATTATTTTCAGAATTTAATATAAAGTTCTTATAGGCTATTTTTATTTTCTTTACTTCCCTACGCAATCGAACGAATTCGTGATAGTAGGGTTTTGAATATTCAATTTTGTATGTATAGACTTTATGTTATAAATTGTTTTAACCTTGAGTTTCCTAATAATGTCTTTAGTAAACGAGGACGGATTCTTTGGGACAGAGTTTCTTTTGCAGAGGACACATTTGACAAATATTTCATAAATAATATCTTAAAGTTTACTACTTTATAAAGTCGTTAACTTAATATATACTTTAAGGTAGGTTTAATGTACTTCATGACATGGTTCTTTTTGCGCCCTTGATTTAGTAAATATTGTAGTGGTTATCTTGTTGATAACTTTTTTGTAAATCATAGAAAAACTGTCACTTTATTTTTGCCCCCTCTGAAAACCACAAGATGGGCGCCCATGGAACAGTGTAAATTTCGTTCTTGGCAGTTTTTGTTTTGATGTTTATATCTGGTGAGTCAAAGTTAAATCTAATTAACATATGTCTCGGGCTAACAATGTTGTTTAACAATCAATCTCATTAGCTGTTTCAAGTTGTAATTATCAACTTAAAAAACTTGGGGTGTATATGTATATGTGATATGCCAACTAAACTGTCTTCTTATGTACGTGGCATATTAGTTGCAAAATAGCCATGTGTATGTGGACAGACCAAGTTGAGAAGTCTTCAAATCAGATAAAGATATCCGTATAACTCACAATGGTCTTTGACGCCGGAGCTGCTTCTCAAAGTTGAAAATTCGTCAATTTTCAGAAACATCCGAGGAAAATCGCGATAGCTGATTCAATATTTTACACTACATTCAGATGTTTTATTTCCAGGAAAGTACTGCATTAAGATTTCAACACCTTCAGTCCATAGCGATAGACCCTGGTGTGAGATCTCTTGTCGTTTTGCTCCCGCTTATCAGTTCTGGCTTATCTTAGTATAAAATTATTTAGTGATGCAAAGAATAAGAATTGAAAGACTTTAACTCTGTCGTCTACATTCTTCTGTTGTGTAGTGTTTGTGTTGTGCAAATTTATTGCGTTTCTATTCGGTTGACAGAAATCTGAAGGCGGGAGGTGGGATATGCCGATATTGTTCAGTTCTTACTTTAATACTAACAAAACATTTAACTAAAACTAGAAATTACAAATTCGAACTTCTTTTTATCCTGAGTTGGTAACGCTGGATGTTCAATAGCGTTCCCAAGCCTGACAACACTGGGATCGCATTACCCTACCAGACAGGATGGTACGGTGCAATTTAGATTTGAGATGTGATAGCAAGGACTCCTAGTTTTATCTTATCTTCTAGAGTATATGGCATGTCTGCGTCAATCGGTTGAAGGCATTATATAAACGCCATTGTTAAACGAAGCTAGAAGATGAAGTGTTTTCTTACAATTGAGCGTCACTTGTATCATGCTTCTGACATTCTAGCTCTTGAGATGCGTAGAGCGAAAGTTGAATCGTCAGTTTTCTTAAGCTGTGTGTTTTGTCTTTCGTCGGCAGCAGCTGAATAATTTTTGAACGTTGGCTTGGCAGTGGAAAAACTTGGCCGCAGAGTGTCTGAAGAACCAATACACTATGGAAACAAGGGACTCGAGAGATCCCATATTTCAGTGCCAAAGAGCTGAAAAAACAACACCCTTTTTAGCTTGTCGTGTCATGTGTTCTACGACTCTTACATTATTGTGTTCTCATTGTATCATAACCTGTACAATAATTTTCGAGAGAATAGAACGCGGAGTGGCATTCTTTGACAAATAAACTGCAATTGGCTGAACCCAGTTTTTCATTAGAGGCACAAGGAAAAACACAAAAACACACCAAGCACTCCTTTATCCTTACACTGAGTGAACTCCCCCATATTTACAAACCCATCAAATCTACACCGACTCGAATTATATCGTATTTCTTCTCTCAATTTGACTTCATCAAA
Source organism: Lepisma saccharinum (assembly GCA_022664845.1). Classification (NCBI taxonomy): domain Eukaryota; kingdom Metazoa; phylum Arthropoda; class Insecta; order Zygentoma; family Lepismatidae; genus Lepisma; species Lepisma saccharinum. The sequence continues at coordinate 39,597 of JAGDQP010015593.1, forward strand.
TACAAGTACGCAATTACGATGATTTTCATCACTTTGCTCCATGCCTTGAGACATTGCTTCCAGGGCATGAGGGTTTAGACCATAATCGCACTTTAGTCCCCCTTGATAATTTTCTTAAAAGAGAAACTGATGGCGATGGCAACAACTCATGCTTTAAACAATGTTCGTAGCCCTTCTTTGATTTTATTAGAAAAGTCAAACTCTCCAGAATAAACTTCGGTTCGTATCGCATTTCCCGTGAGTTTCTGTCACACTTTTTAGACATAGTGCGAATTACATGTTTTTGTTTGTCGCTTAAAGTTTCAGTTTTATACTTCCGACTAACTCTTCTTAATTTAACGATCTCCTGAACATAATTACGTTTTTTTTTTTCGATTTACAGCGAGAATACGTTTCCTTCCGTAAACGTATAACTTCATTTGCGATACTAGGCTTACTATTTGAAGACGAGGACTCAGCACACTGGTTAACGGATTTCAAATCGTCCCTTGCACGAACAGTTGTCACACGTTTAATCATTTGGGAGAGCATCGTTGTTTGTTACCTGCGAAACGGTACACGCCTGGTACCTGTTAATTACCAAAAAGAAAAACGTTTACTCACTTTAGTGAACTTCTCAGAACTGGGTTATATGCATTCGCAACTGTAAAGAAACAGTATCAAAGTACCACTTTAGATTAACCTACCTGTATGCGTGGTGCAATAAGTGTTAGGTAAAGGTTTTTTAAGGGAGTATGCCGGTATTCGCCTAGTGAAATTGAGGGAAAACCTCAGTCAGAATACACGGTAGCAGAAATACTAAGGAAATTTTATATACGCCAGGGTATATTTTATTATATAGCTATTCTATCTACACGCATAAATGTTGACTTTAATGTGGACATAAGAAAAATTCCAATGGGTACGGCCGTACACCCAAGAGTGAGACAGAGAGGCAAAAACACATACACATGGAGACAAGGAAACAAAAGAGAAATGTTTAACTTCGGAACTTCGTCCCGACACTGCAAACCTGTAAACCTTCTGGATTGGCCACAGAGTCAAACAGTGTCCTACTCCTTTCACGTTAATCGTGGTTTGCCGAACAAAGCATTGTTTCGAGAAACTGAACATTCCACTTCAAAATGTAACTCAGGAACTTCCCCAGGATTGTCATGTAGTAGGGTTTAATCTGGGGGTGTTCAGAATTTAGACTTGAGTAGTACTACAGAGGGCCCGATTAACCCATCTGGAGGCCCGGGGCTATAAGCAATGTTTGGTCTCTGCTCACTTCTGTGAAAGTACTGTAAGAAGATTAAGGGAATACACGTAGTTCTACGACATCAACCATTCCATGCATTGTATTATACTATAATGGAACGTTACAAATGCATAAAAGAAAGACACTACTTATCATGTAAATGTAATAAAAAAAAATGAGTACCTCAAAAATTTATTTTCCTAGCTTTGGTCCTAGCAAAGTCTTCTTTCACATCCTGGAAGTCAAGAGAATTGGTCACCTCACTTTCAATTGATAAGAAGGCAAGAGCGGAACTGCGTTCTTGTTCCATTGTTGCACGTAATTTGTTCTTGATGAGAGCTAATCCTCCATCAGCTTCACAATTGGCGATTGGTATTTACAGGAAAATCCGGTAAGCAATCATTATATTTGGAAAAATTTCCCCAAGATCATTTTCAAACGTTAATTTATTCAATTGGTGAAATATTAGCAGCCTTCTCTTTCAGGGAACGCTTCAAATATCCATTAAAATGAAGAATTTCAGATCGAAAACTTTCTTCATCGAGATCACTTGGGTATCACTCAGTTCTTCTGATCTTTCTCTATCAGGAAATCTCCTTATTTTGCGTTTCCTTTCGTCGCTAAATTCTTGATACACATGCTCAATTAAGCTCCTAGCTTGGTTTTCATATTCATCAAAATTATCCCTAACATGGCTGAAAAACGGAATCAATATATTCATTGACACCCGCTAATTAAATTCAGTTCAGGCCTTTGAAAATATTTGTTCGTTTTGTTCATTAGAGACAACACGTCATCGAACAAAACAACCAATAGAGCTGTCTCCAGTTTGGTTAGCTTCTCAGAAGCGATTCTGCCTGATTTGTTGTCTCCGCTATTTCTTCTTGACAATTTCTTCAAGTGACACGTAAACAGCATCGAAATTCTGTCGAGCAGCTGGTATTACTTCTTCACGGCACAACCATCTCATATCGGACAATGTCTTCAGTCGACCATTATTCTTCAAAGAATATTCGAACGATGAGTAGAAGCTGCAAAACAAGTCATTCAGTCGTCGCAAAATTTGAATTAAAATAACAAAAACTAGTACTAAGGCTCTCGCTGCACTGTTTTGTGCCACGAGGTTTAACGAGTATGCGACTGCAGAACACTCCTATTCAACAACAAGAAAATATGAATCACGATTCTCAAGCACTATATTCGATTAAAAAAAAAAAAAACACCTGATTTATGCTAATTTTTTAAGACAGTTGATAAAAACCGAAGATATGTTTTCAATATTTCTTGGTCTTATATTTTCTTATCCTGTTTACTTTTCAGACAGTCAATTGAGATTTTTGATCCGAGTGAAGGCCCCTATCCACCTGGAGGCTCTGAGTTACATCCCCCCTAAGCCCATCCCTTTATCCGGCCTTGGTATTACACGTGACTATAGGATTGTTCCTAGGCGGTCGTAGAGGGTACTGATCAAAATTATCTTGAGCTATTGATTATGATTTCAGAGGCGTA
>JAGDQP010015594.1:0-42339 GCA_022664845.1 Lepisma saccharinum
TTGAACGTAGTCTATTTCGTTTTTGGTCCCATTTGGGCCTTTCCATGTCCACTTCTGGGGCGCCTTCTTGAAGAATGTATTGGAAATCAACAGTCTGTTGACTTCTGAGAATTCCACTAACTTCTCTCCTCTCTTGTTTCTTTTGCCAAATCCAAAGTTTCCCACTTTCGTGTCACTGCTCTGCTTGGTTCCTACTTTCGCATTGAAGTCTCCCATTACAATTTTGTAATGCGATTTGCTACTATCCAAAATCTTCTGTATCTCCTCGTATAGGTCTTCGACTTCCTCCTCCGTGTGCGAGGTTGTTGGAGCATACACTTGTATAATTTCCATACCGTATCTCTTGTTAATCTTTATTACTACCCGTGCGATTCTATCTGAAATTCCTTCAATTTCTGTGATCCATGACTTCAGGTCTTTATTAATTATAAAGCCAACGCCTGTCGCTTTTCCAGTTTTTGTTCCTTTGAAGCAGAACGTGTGCCCTGACGGCAGTTCCAACTGTTCTTCATTCTTCCTCCACACTTCTGATAGTCCTATAATGTCCCACTTAATCCTCTTAAGTTCATTCTGCAGTTCTTCTAATTTGTCCTCTCCTGCAAGTGACTGACAGTTGAGGGTTGCCACGTATAGGTCCGTTCGAGTTGCCGTGTCGGTGTCCTGGCAGTCTACAGTCCAAACCCGGGCATTTTGACCCTCTGACTTCCTGCAGGACTGACCGCTGCCGTTGCCAGCTGCATTCCGTCCTCCGGGCAATGAGTTCCTCTGAGGCTGTTTCCTTGCTTGTACCATCATACGTAAAGAAAGGATGGGTGCTGACATTTGACTGTCAGCTAATGCGGGTTGGTGAGCATCCCATCCATGTTCGTTCGCCAAGCATTTGCTTGGGTACTAACAGGCCCCACGACGTGAACGTATGGATTGGACATTAGGCGTCTACCCCGGTCGCTTCCCTTAAGCCTTAGCAAGAGGAATTAAGGGGTCTTCTCCCAGTTAGTGGCAGAAGCCTTTTGGGGCGACAGTCCCGGTTTGACGGTCCTGTCCCGGATACATGTAAATATATATATATCGGTTGTTTTTTCTAAAAGTGTAAAGGTGCCGGTACATTGGACTTCAAATATTCCCAGGCTCATAAAGGTTTAAATATCTTGTAGGGGAAATTTATTATTATTATTATTGGAGTACAATATTAATTCAGTTTAACAACTATAAACTTCAACGTAGATGTAAAATTACTTAAAAATCTTTTCTTCATAACCTGATTTTTTTAATCGTCTAATAATAAGGCCAGATCTTTTTTTTTTTCATTGTTTCACTTTGGAAAGTATTGTTTTTCTCTCGCTCTTTTTTTTTTCAACATAAGGGGACGAGAGTTCCGCAAAGACTGAAATTTAATGACAAAACGCTGTTCATAACAATACGTACATTGCTCACCGTTATCCCTTAAATGCGTGTGAAATGTTCTTCGGGTTATCATTTCTTCATGTTTCTGTTTTTTTTTTATATTTTAATTATTTATTAATATTTTTGTGGCAACATTTAAGAAAATATTCGTTTTTACATACCTCACATGTATAACAATTAAGCGAACGACAGAATTCAAGGAGAAAAATATTATTTGTCAAATAAAGACATGCGAAAAATTTTTTAAGCATGAGTGTACTGAGATCGGAAAGACTTGCATATTCATTTCAAATAAGTCAACGGACGGCAACATTTTAAAGCCTATCATCTTTCGAGACGAGACTGAGGTTTACAATCGAGACACAAGAAAGATCGGAATGTTCAAATCGAGACGAGAAAGAAACTGATGCCAGTCTCGTCTCGTCACCATCCCTAGTGTGTGTGTGTGTGTATATATATATATATATATATATATATATATATATATATGTATGTAGAGAGATAGAGTTTATTATTTTCTTATATGTAACGTTTGAAGTCATTAACATTATTTTCAATACAAGTTAATTTTACTAAACCTTAGTTCGATTTTTAATTTTCCTAAATTTCACTGAAGAAAGAAATTTTCCATTACTCTAAATATGTTCAGTTCTTTTTTTTCATGTGTTCGTTATAGGTTTCGTTCTTTGACTGTGAAAGAAATCATTCACACTGTTTTGTTAACGGAGCTCTCTGGCAAAGTATATGATGGTCATCTGGCTGGCACGTGGACAAAGGCTATTGCTGAAGCTGTGAAGACTAAAGTTAAAGGTAAGGAAAATATCTCAGACTTGCATACTGCAAACGCCTATGTGAAGCAAATTGTTATACCATCTTTATGTAGTTTTAAAACTTTCAACTATCGTTAGTTATACCGTATTTTTTATTTGATTATTTTCTGCTATAATTGAAGAAAAATGCTAAAAGTGCTTTTTCTTTTTGTAAAAATAATAATAATAATAATAAGCTTTTGTCCACCTGCATGTCCTCATCCTTGCTCCAAATGCCAAATCAATCAGGAAGAGGTGACAACAGTCATCAGTAGGGAGCTAAGAGCCAAACCGTGTTACCTGCCACCTGATGTTCCAAGTAACAGACTGACGAGATAATACACAAGTTTTAGCCAGTGGCCATAGTTTCTTAAGTTGCGATAGAGATTTCGCCATCATAGAGAAACTCAGGTAACTAAGACCTTCGTCGTTCCCCAAGACTACACAAGTTTTTTGAGTCGACTAAACGTGTTAATCAATTTCATGTAATTCCAATGATTTCTTTGATTTTAAGGAAGCTGTTGATACACTGTTGACATTGAAGAAATGCAACATTTCCAAGTGCACAATGCTCAAAGTGTGTCATATGCATACATCACAAGTAGCTATTAAAACTACTTACAAATGGAAGTTTTTCGATGTTCTCAAAAGAGGAAGATCTATAGCTAAACACGCTTTACTACGTCTGAAAGATCAGCCCCGTTAGTGTGCTGGAAAAAAGAAAGATTTGTCGACCATTCTTTCTGAGCAACACAGAGTTTTATAGAACACTTAAAGCAGGTCAATGATTCCAATTCACTTCGACCTCAACCTCGCGATCAAATTAACCTCGACCTCGGTGAATAACGAACAAATAAGTTCCGAGCTCGGTGGCTAAACGGTATAGCGCTCACCTCTTGTGCTGGGGATCGTCGGTTCGATCCCGGATCATGACATGTCTGCTTTGTTGGTGACAAATCCCGTCTGGGTGGGTTTTCTAGGGTTGCTCCCGTTTCTTCCCACTTTCTTCATTCCACCAATTCTTCCCATCATCATCCATCCGTCCTGAGCCAAAGTTGCCTAAAAGCCTTACAAATTCAATTCAGTTCAACAAATAAATAAATATTCGGTCTATTTCAAAATAAATAAATTCGTAATTAAAATGAATACTTTAGTCAGACAAGGGCTATCTGGGATAGTGAATTATCTCGGAATACGTAGTTGTTCATTTTAAAGTGAAGTTACGTATCTTGAAAAATGATTTTTATATTATTTATGCTGTGTGCGAATTTACGTGTGTGAGTGGGATTTCCCTGTAACAATTAAGCATTCCCGCTGGTCAATGTTTTACATCCCTGCTGCGGATAACATTCTTCCGTTGAATTTTATAGTCGAAATGAAGTTTGAAAATTGGAATAGCATTTCTTTGTTTGTACAAACTTTAAGCTACAGCTGTTTATGAAACCGAAGGCAAGTTTCACTTCTCTCGCAGTCTTTCTTTTTTAAGAATGCAAAACAAAGCACATCCTTTTAATTTAAAAAGATGAAGCACACAGCACTTTAGTGATAGTATACAGGAAAATACATTTGCAGAAAAATATTTTTCATATTCTTGATATCATAAGATTTACAGTGCTGCTACAATTTCAGGGCACCACAAGTTATGCAGCTAATAGCATTAGCATTCTCTCCACCTTCGGTAGCATTAAAATTCTTGTATTCTTGTCGTTTGAAATATCTGTTCACCTGAAAAAAAGCATCCTTTTTGCCATAGACCCTATAAGACAAACTGGGGGGACTCAGAGAGAAGTATCGCGAATTCTTTATGTTCTTTGGGTAAGAAGAAAAGAATCTGTGTGCACCCAAATGAGTAATATGATCTAGTTTTACCTAGAAGTAAATAATTGTTTAAACTCGGGACAATTTGAGGAGGAATCACGAATCAATGTCTCCAATTGAACATTACGTGTCACGACACGAGAGTCATCAACTGTCATATTTTAAAGATAAATTTAGCTTTTAAGGCAAAATTTCATGTGGAAAAAAAAAATAGTTTTTTTTTGACTTGAGTAGCTAAACTTCTGGTTTATAGTTAGATCTATTTTCTAATGAACTGTAGCTCATTGATTCACTGTAGCCAGAGTTGTATACATTAGTCAGGCGATTTAAGCTTGAATATTATGAAGTATGAACGAGAAAAAATGTATTGCTTCGAAATATAAGTCGTATCGTGACGGGCGTAAGCCGTAGTGCTGTTACCGCCCTTCTCATTTTATCTATCGAAATATAAGTTAAAGAAAATGTGAAATTTCCATAATAAATAAGGTTACTTCACAAAGTGTTGATCAAAACACGTGTCTGGATCAATGAAATAATCAGACAAACTTTGGTTGTTGTGAAGTGACGGGTTGTACGAATTTGCTTATTTCATTATTCATCATAATGGCTTGAACAGGTATATATGGTTAACCCCGTTACAAGTCGGCGGAAAGATGTAACTTGGCGAGCACTCTCCTGGGAAAATGAGAAAAGAAACTACGACTTTAAATTAGGTACCATCCCAGCATTTGCCTGTGTGACTAAAGGAAGAACCCTGGAGAAACCACACTCAAGATGGGCTTTCTTTCCTTTTCAAACTTGAGTCACCGACTAACGTGACTTCAGTTTTTTGGTACAAATGTTCGGAGGGATTCCTGACTCACACTAGGCGACTTGGTCGCGTGACTGAGTCATATTTCATTTTTTTTTCCCTGAGCCAGTTTGATAAAAACCTTTCCAACGACACCCCACACACCTCTCTGCTCTTGTAGTTCCTGAGATTTCATTTCTGTAAATGGACGGACAAAATGAGCGGGATTATAAGGTCCCTTTTAGCTATAGCTTCGCTATCAAGGGACCTCCTTAAGTAATACATTTACTTTACTTTTTTCTGGAGTAGCACCTAGGGACCGTCATTTCAATGACGGAGTGCAAACTTAGTGTTAAAACTTACAACACCCACACGGCGTCGTAGCTTAGTGGTAGAGCGTTAGCGTAGCATTTGGGAGGTCATGGGTTCAATCCCAGCAGCCGACCATCCTGACTAATGTTTATCAGAGTTTTTCCTCACTCACACCAGGCAAATGCCAGGATAGAAACTTTAACTTAGTCCCTGGCCGACACCTTACCGAATCCTTTTCCCTTCCTGTCCCGCCTGAGCTTTAGATGCCTAAAGCCATAAATAAAATTCAATTCAACCCGCACAGCCTCGGATGGCTGGCCCTCCACCTTCATCATTAACGATGTAGATCACCCCCGCCATCTTGGTACGCACTTTCCATTGATTTACATGGGAATTGTTTTACTCGTCTTATATCTTTCAGGAGCATACTTTTTTTTAAACTTCTGTTTTCGCCCAGTTTATCGTTATGTTCTCTTTTACTCATGATATTTCACAGAAATGCAATATTTTACACACGAATAGTGTAATTTCCCGTTAACATATTGTGATTTATATAGCAAACTATTAATAATACATTATACTTATATATTTGAAGAAACTTCACAAACCAACACAAAACACAATTTCCCAAAACCGTTTCCATCAGTGCTTGCGCACACGCAGAACGTCGTCAATTGTTTTTGATGTGGAAATTCGCCAGCTTGTTTTTCTATCCCTTTAAATTGTGCACGTGTGTTCAGTGAACCTCTTTCTTATCTACAACTGAAAGTAGCTGTAGCCGAAAATTATAAGTGACTTTATAGTGTATATTATTTAGTGTGTAATTGTACAAGTTGTCTTCGTCAAGATACTACGTAAGTACAATTCCTCTCGCCTCTCTTCAATTTTTACCTATTATATGTATTTAATAATCGCCAATCAAAGGACGGTTGATACAGAAAAAAAATATTGTGTAACTACAAGTATATATGGGTCGTTTGCAAATTCATTGACAATTGACGTCCTGCAGTTGTAAGTTGAAGAATTCTGTAAAACTTTCTTTCCTCTTTGTATTGTAAGTAGGGATAAATATGTACGAATTTGTACAAGGAATTCTGTACTTATACAGTATTCATCTAATATATTTTTGAAGTTTTCAACAATAGAAATGTCTCTTCTAGCTGTCCCAGCATCTAAAAGTAAAGAACATGGGTTTGTTTAGCATGTTTCATATTTAAGCGTCCTTAATTCGTTTTAGGCAAAATACTTACAATATCGCTGTCTTCCTGATATTAAAACAATAGAAGAACAACACACATCTGCATATTTTCATTATGTACGATCTGTCTTTTTTTCACTTGAAAAAGAGCTTAATGTGGTTATGATTTACATGTCGTGGTCTTGTTGTACGTTTTTTAGTAATTCTGCTGCACTAACTCAGCATTTTGGAAAGCTCTCGCACTTACATGAGGAGCTTATTTTGCTGATTTTGTACCTTCTTTGACATCTCTTACGTTGACAAGGCAACTCAAACTACTTCTTGCACAGCCATTTTTTGGTCAGTTCAAGTGTGCTGTAACAACGTCGTGCTGCGTTCAAATTTCAACCATTCTCCTGAGCAAGAATTTTATCTTTCAATTCCCTTAAAATTTAAATAATCTCACATCAGCTAGTCATAACATAGGTTTATACAAAATAAAAACTTTATTCCTTATTAACACTACATCACCTGTTTGTTTTCAATAAAAGAGGAGTAACATGTCATTCTCTTGGCAAAAGTCCATTTCTTCATGTAATTTTGACTTTTCTTTTTATCTGTTGGGAAGTTGATTATTGATTACACACGAAAATGAAATAGAGTAATTATCTTTATTTATTTATTGCTACTTATGGTTCCAGAGAGCCGACGTTCTCTATAGAGTCTCTTATTTAGCTTGTAGTCTCCTTTTTCGGGTTAGTCTCTTTAAAGATTTTTTCAATAGAGTAAGTATCGTTTCTTTCCTTTTACCCCTTCAAGTGACGATGAAATTAAAATTGTGGAGCAGGATTGTGGGATTTGTTATTTTTCAAGTGATTTGTCTTGTTAATGATCAATATTTAGCTTTTTTCTGGCGTTTCTTATTATGAGACCCTGCTCCAAATGGTTTCCTGTGTGTGATTCTGATTCTTAAAATAGAGAACGTCGGCTCTCTGGAACCATAAGTAGCAATAAATAAATAAAGATAATTACTCTATTTCATTTTCGTGTGTAATCAATAATCAACTTCCCAACAGATAAAAAGAAAAGTCAAAATTACATGAAGAAATGGACTTTTGCCAAGAGAATGACATGTTACTCCTCTTTTATTGAAAACAAACAGGTGATGTAGTGTTAATAAGGAATAAAGTTTTTATTTTGTATAAACCTATGTTATGACTAGCTGATGTGAGATTATTTAAATTTTAAGGGAATTGAAAGATAAAATTCTTGCTCAGGAGAATGGTTGAAATTTGAACGCAGCACGACGTTGTTACAGCACACTTGAACTGACCAAAAAATGGCTGTGCAAGAAGTAGTTTGAGTTGCCTTGTCAACGTAAGAGATGTCAAAGAAGGTACAAAATCAGCAAAATAAGCTCCTCATGTAAGTGCGAGAGCTTTCCAAAATGCTGAGTTAGTGCAGCAGAATTACTAAAAAACGTACAACAAGACCACGACATGTAAATCATAACCACATTAAGCTCTTTTTCAAGTGAAAAAAAGACAGATCGTACATAATGAAAATATGCAGATGTGTGTTGTTCTTCTATTGTTTTAATATCAGGAAGACAGCGATATTGTAAGTATTTTGCCTAAAACGAATTAAGGACGCTTAAATATGAAACATGCTAAACAAACCCATGTTCTTTACTTTTAGATGCTGGGACAGCTAGAAGAGACATTTCTATTGTTGAAAACTTCAAAAATATATTAGATGAATACTGTATAAGTACAGAATTCCTTGTACAAATTCGTACATATTTATCCCTACTTACAATACAAAGAGGAAAGAAAGTTTTACAGAATTCTTCAACTTACAACTGCAGGACGTCAATTGTCAATGAATTTGCAAACGACCCATATATACTTGTAGTTACACAGTATTTTTTTTTCTGTATCAACCGTCCTTTGATTGGCGATTATTAAATACATATAATAGGTAAAAATTGAAGAGAGGCGAGAGGAATTGTACTTACGTAGTATCTTGACGAAGACAACTTGTACAATTACACACTAAATAATATACACTATAAAGTCACTTATAATTTTCGGCTACAGCTACCTTCAGTTGTAGATAAGAAAGAGGTTCACTGAACACACGTGCACAATTTAAAGGGATAGAAAAACAAGCTGGCGGATTTCCACATCAAAAACAATTGACGACGTTCTGCGTGTGCGCAAGCACTGATGGGAAACGGTTTTGGGAAATTGTGTTTTGTGTTGAAAATTGAGCTCAGTACAATAAATAATAATGAAAAGTAGGACTCAGTAAGGGAAACGTAGTCAGGAAAGTGGAATACAGTATAGAAATCGCAGTCGGAGAAAGTAGGATACACTATAGAAAACGCACCTCGAAAAAATGGGATTTAGTATAGAAAATGCACCCCGAAAACAGTGGGATCTAGTATAGTAGGAAACGAAATGAAAAGGGAGTAACAAGAGTGATTTACCACTCCTAGCCCTGGGGGCGCTTGTTGATTATGATAACTTTTGCAACGTAAGAATTTCATTGCCAATAATAGTAATTTGGAAGAAAGTCTTTTGATTTAATTTAACCTATTTAAATTAAAATCCTGTGTTGAAAGTGTGGCAAACTGGTAGAGAATGAGAGTGTATGGAAATTCATATGTTGGGGAGAGGGCCAACGGAGATAGATGAAGATTAGGAGTTATTCCAGATTTAGGCCTGGTTTCATTTTTGCGTTTAAACTTTGCGTTGTCATGGATCCCAAGTTTTTCAGAATTTGTTCTAGGCAGGATTTCTATGCAGTTCCCACGAATGGTGTGGTCACCACGTGTGCCCGACGTGAACCCAGTCTAACACTTCCAGGACGTGGTAGAGCACGGAGCTATGGGTGACTATCCAGACGCCATTGCGTAACATCTCTCAAGACTTCTCGCCCACGTGTGGAATAGATGTCACATCGAGTTGCTGCGTTTACGGGTTAAAATCTCATGAATTTTAGCATTCAAGTGTATAAATTAAACAGTAAATGGAAAACGAAAAATTTTAATAACTGTAGAAAACTTGCTTGAATTTGGTGTGTGTCTAAATTGATTTTATGTTCGTTTTTAGCTAAGTTTTCTTCAGTTTCTTTTCTTTCGGCAAATGTAAAGAAATTAGTTTTGCAATTTAATAAATAAAAGTCTTGCCAGCAGTAATGAACACACTTGAATTATCCACCGTATTAGCACGAATATACGTTCGCCCCGCAATCCAAATTTGGGTATTGAGAAAGCCTGTTATAAATTTAAAATGAAGTAGCATACATATTACTGAAACTTTTGAGAAGTTAAAAAAATATGCAGTGTTTCATGTTTTCTTCTTTTTTATTAAATCATAAATAGTGGAATCATAATAGTTTGAGAGAAATGGCATTGAATTTTAATTCTTTCTTTAATCGTTTTCATTTTTCAGAGCTTGAATTTAAAAGATATAAACTGATAACTCAGGTTGTTCTGGGTGAACAGAGAGGAGCAGGTGTTAAGGTTGGTGCACGCTGCATTTGGGATGCTGAAACAGATAGTTATTCTGTTGATTCATACATGAATGTAAGTATAAGTAAAGATAAATAGTTAAACTTTTATTTAAGCGTGAGGTATTCTGAATGTTTTCTTCGTTAAATCTATCACCGTTTCATGTGTGTTAAATGTTTTCCTTATGATTTTTAAAATTATTTTTGTCATTAACATTTTTGTGAGAATAGTGCAAATATAAAGTGCATTGACTCTCACTATGTCTTTCCCCATTGTGAACCATTTGGTTACAGTTTGAAGGCATGAGAACAGAGACATATTCATGTTCTGTCCGCCGACCATGAACGGTGCATGTAAAGATACTCTGTTCCTATGCAACTATGGGTAAAATTTAATGAATCTCCTACCGCTCAGGGTATTCGTGGGATTTGTGCTGATAAAGAACGGGTTAATGTGAACGGCAACTAAAATAGTGTTGTGAACCTTCCAGAACACCGTGGGAAAACGGCTCGTATTTGTTCCTTCCAGAATACCGCGGAGAAACGTGTAGTGTTAGGGACAACAAGGAAAACAAGACAAGACAAACAAAAGAACATAATTAACCCTTTTACTAGAGCTCCTAAATCCTTCGGTTCTAGAACCCAAAAAGAAGTGATTTTATATCGAAATACATCTACTTACATAATCTCGTATTGATGATGAACAAGCACGTTCCGCCACATTAACTAGTTATAAGATGTGCTTTTATAAGACATAGAAATTAAAATATCGAAATGAACACACAAAAATTGACAGCCGCCGCGACCGGGACTCGAACACGGATCTCCCAGTTGCCGACTAGGTATGCTACCATTACACCACCACGGCACGGCCAATTCTCTGTGTATATGGAATGTTCCACTCGCCTAGACACCCTCCCAACTGCATTGGTGGTTGCGAGCAGGGTTTAAAAAGTATGTGAAATTGGTGCGCCACGGCCACGAATCATTAGATTTGGCCACCTCTTCTTTTCTCCAAATTCTCAACTTTAGCGACATCAAGACAGTGCTGCCGTTGACCACCGTTCTCTATTTTATCTTAGTGCCGCGAGGGCATTATTTTCGGCACGTTTTACGTACTGCAGCTTGCTCAGACGGACGGAGGACGGTTTTACTTTTCTTTTTATTTGCAGGCTAATTCATCCTAGTTCTTGGCTAATTTCAGATGATTAACATTCATGTAGTTTATGTTTAAGGTCAATAAAACGTAATATATTATATGAGGCAACCAGTGATTACAAATGGCCACCACAAAATTCTTCAGGTGGCCTCATTGGCCACCAAATTTTAGAGAACATTTTAAACACTGGCAAGAATGCCTAGTTCCGGCAAGAATGGGTTATAGTTAGGGGTATGTAAAATGCAGAGTGACAATCGCAAACTTTCCTTATTAAGATATTTAACAGAAATAATCGTGAAAGGCAGCAAAAAATTACTTCTAGTGATAGACTTGTATTTGAATGGTACAGATTTATTTCGAATTATTGTAAGAAACTGAAAATGCAAGTGAAGATAGCTGTAAGTTTAAAAGTGATCAAGAAACATCACCCAGCGCGAATTTCAATTTCGTGTATGCATTATAAATTTAAAATTGCTGATGATACTGTGCAAAGTGTGCACAAGAATAATCCGGAAGACTTCGGGAATGTATAAACCATAGAACATATGAAGAGGTGGTGATGAAATGACCGGCACCAAGTTTCAGTGTTGCCAGCCTATTTCAAAAATTTAATTTTTCAGTTTGGTTTCATACCATTGTACGCTTCTCCATCGAACTTGAAATCAACATTATTCGACACAGTAGAAACAATACTGTAGGTGTCACCGTCCCCAATCACCTGTTCTCAGTGTTTGCAACTTATTTTCTACAAAATTCAGTTTCTCAGATTGCTTTCATTACAAGACGTGTCAGCACCAAACTTGGCAGAAACATCACCCGACACAATAGAAAAATACTGTGGGTGTCACTGCCTCCAGTCAGTGGTGCAACGTATTTTAAAATGCATTTTTTTAGTTTACTTCCATACCGTTATACATATCCGCACTAAACTTGGCATAAACTTTCGACACCATAGAAAATGACTGGACGTTTTTGCCCCTATGCAAAACTTCGTCAATGTTGCCAACCTATTTTATAAAAAATAATGTTTGTGTGTCTGAGATACTGTCAATGCACTGGAGTCTTCGGGATTTTTAAGTACAATCGTTGCCATAACTTGTATCATCCACGTTTGTTGATGTTCTTTTCCTTTTATTTAGAGATCAGTTGATAGTGTTGGCTAATCATCTGAGAGGTCCTAGGTTCGATACCAGCGGGCGACCATTCTGACTGAGTTTTTCCTAAGGTTTTTGCTCAGTTACACGAGACAAATGTCGGGATAGTACCTTCGACTTAGGCTCTAGTCGACTCCTTCCCGCATCCTTTCACCTTCTTTATCCTGGTCTGGCAGCCAGCCCATAAGATTTCGAGAGAACCTTGCATTTTTTTTTTTTTAACGTTTTCTTATGAATTTCTGTATGTAGAATCGAGAATTTGTACAGAGTATTCGAGAAGTCATTTTTATTTGTGAATATGTTAATTATTATATTGTTTATTTTTAAAAAGAAATGGTGTTATGATTTTTTCTTCAATTTTGGTGTTGTGAATGGGAATAGAGCAGCTTCAATTCGCAGAACTTTTACGTTGAAAAATATAGGAACTTGTACCGGGTGTTCCAAAATTCACACTTATTTTTTAATCTCCCTTGAAATATTTATTATAATAAAAACATTTCGATGCGATGCGATCATGCGATGGTAAAAAATAATAGTTTAAAGCTACATTTATATTGCAAGTACATTGTTCATAGTCATTTATTTAGACTACGTTAAAAATCCCAGAAAGTTTAAAAGAAAAGAACAATAAATATGATGGTACACAAGATCAGAGCCGGATTAAGGAGAGTCTAAAGGGACTGCAGCCCAGGGTCCCCACTCGTTCAGGGACACCACCAAAAGTCAATAGGTTACTTTTGCGACTGCAGGGGGATAGGTAACAGAGATCCTAACAGAATGTTTAGCTCAGGCCCCCCAAATAGCTTAATCTATCAATGTACAAGATACAATTAACATAATGTGTTCAACGTTTCTCGTGTTAATTTTCAATATTATTCCTCATCACTATCTTTTTTATCTTCAGTATCGCCACGTGAAAACTTACTCAATTAACTGTAGCATATACCACCAAAGCATTTACAGAACATGATTCACACTAGTTTTCGAATGCAGGTGCATCTTCTAGTCGAGCAAGATATTCTGACAAGCAGGAGAATTTAATGATGCGAAGCACATCGTCAGGAGCTGGTTCAATATTTGGACGTAGCATAACTGGTCTTAGCAACTTGGTTGCTTCGTCATGTGTCCACCCGTAGGTTGGGTCCAGATTCGTTGGTGATTGAGTTCTGTCTACACTCAGGAAAATCAGCACTGGTGGGGCGTGAACATAGGCTTCCGTTGTGAGTGGAAGGGAGCAAAGTAGTGGAACCGCTGTGGAGCGGAAACAGTTTTTTCCGTCCAAATGTATCCAAATGTTAATCCTAACTTCTGTCATAGAAGTCATTCTGACTTCACGCTTATACACAATAGCAAGCGGTTATAAAGGATTTGTTTCCTGTTTTATATCACTGGTCACCTCTCCGTGAAAACATAATTTTTTCATGCTAATTTTTTTTAACACTTGTTTAATGGTGGTTGCTTTTCCAATACCATACATGTAAGACATTGTATCGCATCCAGTTAGAGCATGTGTATCAATCATCTGAAGCATTGCATGTTGTTTAACTGTTGCACCAATATCTATAACCGTTTTCTCCTGAGTTATTGAAGTCTGAGTTAATATGTAGGTAAAGTTGAAATGATTATGATAAAGCAACGGAGAAAGAATACGTTCGTGTCATCAGCCATCACGTTAACATGGTTACATAAATCTGTGTTATAAGGCGAATAACTTGACGAGTACTTGTAGCATCAGGGTCCTCGTGAGTCTTTTCTAAATAACCCCTAAGTGAAATACGTCCATGTTACACTTGTTGAGGTATACGGTCAACAGGGATTACTACCAATTTGTGATCGGTACTATTTTCTTTCGCAAGATTCAGCATTTAAGTGCACGAGAGCTTGATAAACTGTTGCTTATTATGCGAATCTTGTAGCATAATATTCACGGAAGGCAAAGACGTGGATAACTGCTAGCATAGTTTGTTAGGAGATTTACAGCGTGATCTTGTGGTGGATGATTTAGTTCTGTAGTCGAAGTAATGGCCAAACATGATACATACTTCACATTCTGCTAAGAACTGTGTAACAAAACAGTTAATATTCTTTGCTAACCAGACGGGACCGTAACACGAAATAAGGAAGAAATTATAAACATATTTCAAAATTTCTACACAGAATTGTACTACTCCGAGGAAGAGCTAGGAAATGAAGATTCAGAAGAAATTGATGTTGATGTCCCAGACGTAATGAAAGAAGAAGTGGATAAAGTACTTCGAGGGATGAAGAACGGAAAATCACCAGGAGAAGATGGACTCACAGCAGAGATGTTTAAATGGGGAGGTGAAAAGATGAAAGAGGAAGTTGCGAAATTATTCTCGATGTGCTTGAGGAAGAGAGAAATACCCTAAAGTTGGAACAATGCCGTTATAATTTTGTTGTACAAGAAAGGGGACAAAGAACGCGTAGAAAACTACAGACCAATTAGTTTACTGTCAGTCCTATACAAAATGTTCACCAAAGTTATTTTGAATCGTATTGAACGAGACTTGGATTTTAATCAGGGAAGAGAACAAGCCGGATTTCGTCGTGGATTTAGCACAATGGACCACATCCAAACATTGAATGAAGTTATGGAAAGGACTAATGAATATGAACTTCCACTATGTTTGGGATTCATAGATGTTGAAAAGGCTTTCGATTCGGTCTCCGTGTCAGCAGTACTTAAATCACTTGAACATCAAGGCATCGAAAGTGCATACATCAAGTTACTGCGAACATTTACTCGACTGCCACTTCTGTCATTAGGCTGCATCAAGACAGTGAAAAATTTAAAGTTGGAAAAGGGGTAAGGCAAGGAGATTCAATTTCTCCGAAACTGTATTGTGCGGTCCTGCAGAGTGTGTTCCATAATTTAAACTGGGATGAAGTTGGAATTAAAATTAATGGCGAATATCTTCATCATTTACGGTTCGCTGATGATATAGTCCTGTTTGCTTCAAGTGCAGAAGAACTACAAACCAGAATGGAAGAACTGAGTAACGAGAGTTCGAAAATAGGCCTTAAAATGAACTTAAGTAAAACAAAAGTAATGTACAACCAACATGCTGCAAAGAAGGAAGTGAAGATTAACGGAGAGACAATAGGCATAGTTGATGAGTATGTTTACCTAGGCCAGCTTAAAACATCGAATGCAAAGTTGACTGATGAAATAAATAGAAGATGTAAAATGGCGTGGAGTTCTTTTGGAAGACTACACTTTATTTTCAAAAGCAAACTTCCAATGTGTCTGAAGCGTAAAGTTTATAATCAATGTGTCTTACCTGTAATGATGTACGGGTGCGAAACTTGGACATTGAATGTGCAAACAACTCAAAGATTGAGAGTCACACAAAGATCAATGGAGAGGTGCATGCTAGGAATAACCAGAAGGGACAGGAAGAGAAATGAATGGATTCGCGCACAAACAAAGGTAGAGGATGTAATCAAGAGTGCGAAGAAGATGAAGTGGAGATGGGCCGGTCACATAGCTAGACGAACAGATGGAAGGTGGACGACAAATGTACTACAGTGGATTCCTAGAGAAAAGAAACGACCGAGACGACGTCCAAATGTAAGATGGGTAGATGAAATCAAGCGTTTTTCAGGAGCTACATGGATGAGGATATCAGCAGACCGATATATGTGGAAAGAGAAGGGGGAGGCCTTCATCCAGCAGTGGATAGAAAACGGCTGAGTATGATGATGATGATGATTCTTTGCTAAACAGACACTGTGCCCTACACTGGGAAATGAACTACCCAAAGAATAGCACATCAATCTTTAACCACATTATTTGGAATGTCGACATTTTCGCTAGGCAGTCTCTCCCTCATAACGCATTTTGTATTTCTTCAGTTTTATGAAAACGAACGGTTGGAAGTGATGATGATGATGGTTGAACAGCTTACGCATTCGTAAATCAAGGCGGTGCCATATGAGTGAGTATTGTTTCCCGGGTACCCGGATGATAGATTTGAAGTTTGAGGATGAAAAAAGTGATGATTTGTTTGACTGTGTGTTGGCAGAGTAGATGTAGTTCGGGTTTGAGCATGGAGGAGAAGAACGGTGAGATATGGATTGGTGGAGGACGGCTTTTGCACTTCTATGAAGATGTTAGATGTTGTTTACCACATTGGCTGTATTTTGTGGGCTATTGTATGTTGACACAGTTTGATGTGGTGTGGAACAGAGCAATATCCACATTGGGGTTGGTTTGGACAGTACCTTGCTTCATGGGCATTGTAAATCTGACAGCTCTCATAGCGAATGGTGATGGCTGCGGTAGCGCGTGAAGGCTCCAACCTGTAACGTTTCTTACAGATGTAGGCTCCTATGTATAGTAAGTTATGAATGGTAGGCTGATGAAATGTTAAGACTTGGAACATTCCCTTCTTTGGTGTTTACTCTCACAGACAAGATGACATATCCCTCAGATTTGAACTTTGTCTTTGCTTCAGAATCTATTATATGTAGGTCAGCTCCTCAAATTATAGCAGATAGAATGGGTTGACGTCTTGGGGATGGTAGCATGTTTGTGCTTTTGCTGCGATAGAAGTGAAATTGGCTTGACTGCTGAAAAATTGGTAGCTGTGCTTGTTTCTGATAGTTGTTCATCAGAACGTAAAGCCCGTTACAAGATATTCCTCAGGAGATTTAATTATAGTGTCATTTGTGGCGGTACGATTTGGGATGTTTTCGCGAGGGACGTATTCTAGGAGATGTTGAAGAAGTAGTTTAGGTGTTTGTAATTTACTGTCATAATGAGTTAGAAGAAATGAATGAATCAGACTTGTTTGATGATTAGTTCGTTGTGGATTAGGATGCTCTGAATCGGATATGTTCATTGAATGATTTGAGACGTAGTATAAGTGACGCCTACTTCTAGCATGTAATTCAAAAGGTGGTTTAATATATATACGAACTTTAGAACTGATCATAATAACAACGCAAGAAGAACATTCGACCTAAAAATGTTATTTTCTTAATCGAATAATGTAAAATTGATGTTCATTAATTCAAATGGGAAGAAAACAAATTTTAAACATGTACCGGTGTCTAAATACAGCGTGTTCTTGAAATAATTGGACAAACATTAGAAGGCGATTCACGTCAAAGAAGAAAAAAGTTCATTTGAAGAAATTTCTAAACGTGCGTAATTTTTGAGCTACAGCTGATCGAAGTTAGAGCATCATCATCACAAATGACGTCATACCTCAGTAAACAATGACGCAAGCGGTATCGGCTTAGCAAATCACAATCGAAGTAGTGCCCAATACATCCATTTGAACAATAATTAAGATTCGTGAATGCAGCTTACGTGGAATGTCTATGTTTGCTCTATTAACCCTATCTCACCAGGGTCAGTTGATCGACGTTACTTACCAAGGGGAGTCCCTAGAGGACCCCACATTTCTTTTTCACTACACCTTATTTCAAGCGGCCGTACTTTTCACGAATATTTTATGACTCAAGCTCATCGGAATAGTAACATGATTCTCCATTTTCGCGTACTAGAAATGCTACTTTATTACTCAAAACTGTACTTACATCCTGCAGATATATATCATCGTTTTATTATTGCAAACTGGAAATATTCCGTAAGAAATATAATTTCTGTATAATGTAAACAAGCTACACATTAAAAAGTTACTAGGTGTAAAACTCTGTTTTAGAAAATTAGGACATTAATAGTACTTGAAATAGAAAATGAATAAGGCATGGAATAGGACGTAAAGCAGGACATAAAATTGAGCATACAATACGACGTGAAATGGGACATAAAATTGGACATATAATACAACGTGAAATAGGAAATTATAGAACATTAAACAGTGCATATGAAGGACATAAAAAGGATATAAGCATTAAAGTAGGACATAAACATCGACCTGAAATAGCACATAAAATACCAAATAGCTATTTTTTTTTTTTTTCTAGAAAACCTGTGAGCCGATTTTTTCTTTCTCCATTCCTATCACTAGGACTAAATGAGGAAGGCATAGAAAAATCAAAGAGTATGTACGTCCAGTGGTTATCAGTCGGCAGAAGAAAATCATTTTCTAAGGTCCCCCCTTGGTATGATAAGGGTTAAACTATATTCATTGACAGTGATATTCGTACGATGCGAAACGTGCCTATGCCCCATCATCTCAATCATAAATATTCCTCAAATGGATGCACTGGGTACAATTTCTATTGTGATTTGCTAAACCGACACCGCTTGCGTCATTACTTGTGGAGATATGACATTCTTTGTAACAATGCGTCACTAACTTTGAGTGCCTGTAGTTCCGAAACTGTGGATGTTTCGATATTTCTTCAGATGGGCTTTTTTTTATTATTATTTATTTGATGTGAATAATCACCTCACGAAGTTTGTCCCATTATTTCAGAGAGACCTGCATATGAGGTAATCAGTGCTGCCATCTAGCGTGTGACTTGTCAATTCTTGAAAATGTGTTTATTATACATGATGGTTTGATTTATTTAAATATCATAAATAACATTTCAGAAATAAAATAACGAATGAAATACGTAACGAGGTAATAGTAACACCTTTGTTTCTAGATCTCATGTCAAAACAAAAACACCCTGCAGAAATTCATCCTTAATAAAAATCGCTCAAGGGTGCCAGTGCTGCACCCGTCATTTCTCGATTCAGCACACGAAAATGCATAAGAAAATATGAAAAAACCTTGGTCACCCCAAAATACAAGGTATTCTGAATCTGCCACCAGACTTCATAAGTTCATATAGATGCCTAAAGACCATAATTAATTTCAAATTCAAAAATTCCTTTTAGGTACCTACAGTTTCTTTTGAATATAAGATAACAGTTGTTATATAAAGTAAAAATGCATATGTTTATTGATCTTTCAGGATACCATCTTCTGCATGGTCGTTGTGTTCGGAGTGTATTTTTACTGAAGGAAGGAGGTGGCAGTCATTCTAGTCCGTCCGAAAGCTGTGATAGTAGTTTTTATATTGTCAAAAGACGAGTGTTTTCTGGATCAAGATACATTGTGGTCACTTCTAAACTGTTCAGGGACAATCTATTATTAGCGCTTACACTTTTATTCAAGTGATATCGTGCTTTACTCTCGTTTTTTAATAAGCACAATTTATTAGTATTTTTCATACAGCTTCTCTAAAAAATTATATTTACTAATGGTTGTGTGTTGATGTTGTACGTGTGTCCTTGTGTATGCGTATGTGAAGACACTTATGTAAAATAGTCACAAACCAGTAAATTGTTTTTGTTATTTTTTTT
The DNA here is from genome assembly GCA_022664845.1 of Lepisma saccharinum. Classification (NCBI taxonomy): domain Eukaryota; kingdom Metazoa; phylum Arthropoda; class Insecta; order Zygentoma; family Lepismatidae; genus Lepisma; species Lepisma saccharinum. The sequence goes on from JAGDQP010015594.1 coordinate 19,431, forward strand.
TTCGTGTATGCTACGAAAATTCTCGAAAATGCTAGATCTCAATGTACTCGTAGCTTTATTTTAGATTTTCAGTTTCAGAAAGGAAGGTTGTTAGATCACACATTTTGTGTAGCTTCTAACTTTAGAAAGGGTCTGTCATGAAATTTCTAGCAGAGGAAAAGTATCTCACCGAAGCAAAAAATTGTATTCATCTTCGCTAAGTTTACCCATTTGTGTAGCGCGGAGTATGCTTACTTTAGGCTGATTCTTCTTTCAAGTTGGTGAACCAAAAGATTAAACGATTTTTATTAAATTCAATTGTTATAGGTACTTTTATAGTTTTTTTTTTTGTAGTAGTAGTAGTAGTAGTAGACTATCTAGAAACAAAGTGTGATCACTGTAAAGTACAATCAAACCTTGTAAAGCTTTTAAAGTGCGAACAGTATCAGTAATTTCTAAATGAAACGTGCTGAATTTGCAAAGCAGAATACGCATTTTACGGGGTTAACACTACTTGAGGCAAACAATTTTCACCCCATATAACGGATCAGAATGTTGGACATTTGGGGTTACAATCCAAAATTATATAAAATTCACAAAATAGATATAGATTGTTATTGTAAAGACAAATATATTAAGCTGATTTCGGTACACATTTCAAAATCAAAATGGCATCACAAAAGAGCACTTCGTTTTTGTACCTCGTATACTATCATAGGTATCAATACGAACTTAATTTATAAGGAGAGATATGCACTATGAGACTTGCACCATTCAGTCATTCGTCATTTCCGGTGAAGATAGTGTGGTTCAAAACATTCAGTTTTCCAGGTCAAACATTGTTATGTTAACATTAGAGATACCTAAAATAGTATTCCGACTTCGGTACATGTTTCCGAATCGGAATTTCGAAGTACCGATAAATTGCATAATAAATGCTATATTTAGGTATAGGACATGATGTTAATAATTTACGAGAAAGCAAGTTTTGTTTGTTTTTTCGAAAAAATATATTTTAAAGTACCTCGAAGTATATTAATTGTAATTGTATTTTGAAATATCAATAAAAAATGTATTTCAGATCATGTGTGAATAAGTTTGTGGTAATTTTGTATTTGACGTAGAGTTCATTAACAATATGTGTTATTTGTGTGTGGTTGTTAATTCATTCAGTTTTAAGTGTAGCAAAAGTTGAAAGAAAAATCATAGACTCGTATGTAACGATCTCGAATGCTCTCTGTATTTGCTACAATAAAGTCAAATTGTTACAATTTTTGTATTTTCTAAGGAAAATTGATAGCGCTCAGTTGATGATAAAAACAATTAACGTTTTTGAAACTTAAAATAGCAATGAAACTGCAATTAAAACAGAGCCCGCATGGATTAATTATCGTGAAATATTTCCTCATGTTCATCTTTGTGCAAATTTTGTGCTTCATATATGTTAAGCTCTTTGAAAGTTACAGAGTATACTTGGCCAAATAAAAAGCAGATATATAGAAATAATACCTTTTATTGCTTGTAATAATTTTTCTGTTTCATGTACAGTCGGCACATACGTTTCTTTTTTTATATATGTATAAATTCCTTTTGTGAAATTCTTTTGAGCATTTTCTTTAAATTTAATAAATTTTATATAATTACGGAAACAAGTTATCTAAAGTAAGGAATAAAATTCTTTGTTAATATCAGTAGGAAGGTTTTAAAGGAAGTAATTTACAATCTTAGAACACTAACTGTGCAAATGGTGTTTCCATGCGATTAAAGAAATTTAATTTTCACTACTGCTAGTACAAATAAAATGGAATACTTGTTGTCAACAGTACCTGTTCAAAAGTTAATAAATAACACGTAAAATTTGCAAAATAGTATTGATTATTTTTTAAGTGGTGTGAATTACAGTTACTTAAGGTGCTCTACTTTGTTTTGAACCTTCTAACTCTCGTGTGATTTCCCAACACGCACAAAGTTCGAAATTTGTGCAATACCTTAGAACTTAAAGGAATTAGATGACATAATATTGACAAGTTTCTCAGGTAGTTTTAGATCTAGATTTCGTTAAGGCTCAATCCAAGTGGGTTTTCCCGCCGTTTTCGTTTGACGTCAATTATTCAAATTTCAGTATAAGAAAACAGAAATTAACTTTCACGGACCATAGTTCGTTTCCTTCTTCAATATTGAGTGCAATTAGTATTTACTAAATGCTAGTAGTAATTGCAGGATTGTGTCCAGACACTTTTGGGACATTATTCTGTCCCAATAGTGTCTGCACACAATCCTGAGTTTACTATTAATATTTTATTAAAACTAATTCTACTCATTATTGTAGGACGAAACTATTTTCGGTCTGTGAAAGTTAATTTCTGTTTGCATCTACTGAAATTTGAATAATTGACGTAAAACGAAAAAGGCGGGAAAACCACTTGGATTGAGCCTTAACGATATGCTTGATCACTAATCCTCTTTTTCTTGTCTTTTAAATTAGGCGTGGCCAACTTCTTTCTATATATGATGAGTGATACAATGACAAAAGATAATATATATAATTTAATATAGTTTTTATCTTGCTGACTTTTTATGACGAGCCAGCTGTTGACCATGCCTGTCTAAAACTTTTTCACTCTCCAATTATACATCTTATACTAAATATCTAGGCATTCTATTTCTGCGATGATGAGAGCGGTTGGTTGTTGAATCAGTGGAATTCCTTTTTAACAGCATATTCGGAACTTGCAGGTATCTTTTCTGAAGATTACCACAATCACAACTATTAAGACAACTGGAAGAAAAGATAAATTAGTAACTGGAATCAAGTCATATATTGCCAATACAAACAAATCTTCAGTGTAAAATTTACTTTATTAAAAATATTTAGTGTCCAAGTTATCATTGAAATATTAATATACAGATGCTTATCAGAATAATGGAAACACCTGAACGAAAGTGCAACTTACCAGATTAATATGGTGTCGGGCCACCTTTCGCCTTCAGAACAGCCTTGATGCGACGTGGGATGGAGGCATAGAGGTCGTGAATGGTAGCAAGTGGAATATTACACCATTCCTCGTGCAGGGCATCGGCCAGTTCTGTGAAAGAGGGTGGAGGTGGAAATCGTCGCCGGAGTCGTGTTTCCAAGATGGACCACAGATGTTCAATTATGTTGAGATCTGGGGATTGGGAGGGCCAGGGGAGGTGTTGAACTTCATCCCGATGTTCCTCAAACCACGCTGCAACAACTCCAGCTGTGTGAATGGGTGCATTATCATCCTGGAATATGGCGTCATTGTCCGGGAACAACATCCGGACCATAGGATGCAAGTGGTCTCCTAAAATTGCGACATAATCGTTGGCAGTGATGCGTCCGCGAAGTGTGACCACAGGACCCAATGAAAACCATGATATTGCGGCCCACAGCATCACCGTGCCGCCGCCATGTTTCACAGTTGGGCGGAGACACTGCAGATCATACGCTTCTTTGGGCGTTCTCCACACACAAACACGGCCCGTGGTTTGGAATAGTGTGAATGGTGACTCATCCGACCATACCACACGTTTCCAGTCGTCAACGGTCCAAGTTGCATGGTCGCGGCACCATTTGCGGCGTGCTAAAGCGTTCTGGTCCCTGATGAGAGGTTTGGCCCGTGCAACACGACCCCGTAAGTTCATGTCATGTAATTCGCGGCGGACTGTGATTGTCGAAACAGGTTGGGGGAGGTGCTGATTGAGTTCCTCCGTCACTTGCGCCGCAGTGGCACGACGGTTCCGCGTGACAATGCTCTTTAATACCCGGCGTGCCCTGTCACTGATGCTTTTCTTCCGCCCACTGTTCCGCTTCCCCGATGTGGTTTTCCCGTGTGTTGTGTAGGCCGTCATCACCTTCGACACTGTCCCTGGCGACACACCTAACACACTAGCCACTGCCGTCACACTCACTCCACATAACCGCGCACCAACAATTTGCCCTCTTTGAAACTCTGAGAGGTCTCCCATTTGACTCTACCTCCGTCTGCTGCAGCCACTGCACACTCCTGTTCCACGACGCCTGACGTAGTATGGAGACCGACCTAACACACCACCACCAGCAGTCCAGCGCTGCGGTCGCCACGACACCACTGCCAACCCATACATCTGACGTGTTGCCAACTACAGGTGTTTCCATTATTCTGATAAGCATCTGTATATTTGAACAAGAGAAACATTTAAACCACACGTTTTTTTTTGTATTTTTTTTCATATACATTATTTATTACAAAATGTAAGCTGTCCAATAGACTCAGGATCATACGAGCGCATTGATTAGCATACATTAGAATAAAGAAAAAATGTGGATACAAGCAAGAGTGCACAGCTGTTTGTAGAAGCTTCAGATTTTACACACTGATAGTTTTGTTTATGATTACGAATGGTAACAAGCAAATAATTTGCATTCATTGAATTATTTTTCATAAAAACCTCTACCATTAAGCACAACGGCATATGGCGATACTAAACTAGTTTTGCTAACTTATATATTGGCTTCATCAGGTAAGGAAGGAAGGATACTGCGGGAATAAATTGCGCCATTCAACAAATTGGCATTTATGCGTGCTCAATACTGGTGGTGGATTCTGCATTGAGCGATGACAAAAGGCCAACTTGTTAGATGGCTTTATTTATTTGTGCAGTTTTTTCTTCCTTCCTTACCTGATGAAGCCAATATATAAGTCGGTGAAACCAGCAGTGTTTACTATATATTGTGCGATACGATGGCAGCGAGAAAGAAGAACACAAGTTGAAGGTAAGCTTAAAATTTGGTCCTCGCCACGTAAATTTACATTTGAACATCGGAATTAGCTTACTCATTTTAATATTAGGTACGAGAGCGTGAAATTGTTCTGTTCTGATTCTATTTCCTTTAATATTTTTAACTAAATGTTAGCTAATTTTTAACTCAATAATTAGCTTGGAAAGACTTCAGTAGAAATGCTCTCTTTTATATTATGTTTGAATGCGTTAATAAAGCTACCGTAATTGAGCTAACTGTATCCCCAAACATATCCTTTGATCTCGTTGAAATCTTTTCTTTTTTCGACGAGCAAGATAAAGAAAAGTCTTAAATATGTGAATCATGGATATAGCAACACTGGATTGTAAAAATACGTTACACACACCGGTTACATGCCCACTTCTATCCATTTTATGCAAAAAAAAAAAAAAAAAAGAACATTTGAAAGTTCTAATTTTTAATGCCCCTTCGCAAAATATATGTATATATACAAATTTCATAGTCACAACTTAGTTTATTCTTTATCAAGCAGTTCATTCCGAAAATAGAAAATGTATTTGTAAGAATATGGCCGCTTATAATGTATTTGTAAGCAACAATAATCAGGTATATTTATTTTAAATCCTTACTTTTGGCCTTGAGAAAGTGTACATCGAGTATCAGAAATTTTGGACAAACATCACCAAATACAGAGTAAGAATATCTTTTTTTTTCTTCTTCAAGGATGTATGTGAAAAGTGCATATAAGATAATATAACCCAAACTGGTTTACTTTGTTACCAATAAATATAAACTGAATTAATGGTAATAGTAACTTTTCTCGCGAGCTGTCACCAAATGTATGAGAGTTATAACCGGAGATAGGTTTGTGCCCCGAGGATCTCTGAACAAGGTGAGCCGATGGTGTTTTGTCATTACCTCCCATCGAATGGTGAAGATGCTAATGTTTAACATATTTGCTTTCGTTGTTTAAATTAGGTCTGCTGAATAGCTGTTATGAATTTCATGTGCTTCATACATTTTAATGTGTTAGTTGATTGTACCTACGTTAAGTATGATAATGGGATTTTCAAGTAAGGCATATGCTCCAAAGGATTGTTACTATAACCCACGAAAATAGTGCATTTATTTCCCTTAAAGATAATTACCCTGAGGACCGAACATGAGCCATGTAAAGATAAGGTATAGGACATATTTTCTTACACAACCACCGTATGTGTGGTAACAGTTGAAAAGAAAAAAAAAAAAATTGTCGTTGCCGTGACCAGAATGAAAAGAAGAAAAATTGGTCGTTGCCGTGACCAGAACTCGAATCTCCCAACTGCCGATCTGGCGTTATGACTTCTACTACCATCGTTCGAATCCCGGTCACGGTAAACACTAATTTTTCTGGTTATTTTTCATAGGAAGAGATTGTTCTATATGTAGTACATACTTAGAATTTAATACTTACTGATAGATAGAGGTAAACTTATCCAACGCACAATAAATTCTTCTGTATCTGATACCTTTTCTAACTTCTCAGAGCGTTCTGGAACAATACCTGAAGAAGAATGTGACAATAGTAGGGCATTTTTCTATTAGATGTAGATAATAGACTTAATTCATTCCTATGAAAGTACAGACAATTTTTGTTTCTTTTCACAATAAGTGATGCAAAGTTTTAAACAGTTCGTACTTCTCATTTTCGTTCCTATGCATTTCACACTAACAAATCGTATCACTATTAATATTATTTATTTTAGTGTCTACTGGGCGAGTAGTTTTAATTCTTGTTAACGATTTTTTTTTCTTCAGAAAACATGTTTAATATTAGCATAGATGAAGAAGTAATACTTCTTCGTTTATGATATATTATATTCTATCCCAGTTTTGTGAAAAGTTCTCTTTGTAGAATCATTTGTGAGCAGAGTTAAACAGTAACGATACAATCTATTTGAAACTCTAAATAAATGGAACTGGGAAGGTGTTGCTTCATAAGTGACACACATATTGGGCAATTTGTTATGGAATAGGTATTTCACTTACCTTGAGGGAGGAAAGTTGAGTAATGGTCTAAGTGTTACATTGTACGTAAGTAACCACAATTTGATACTAGTATGGCATTGAATTTTTTACCCTAATATTATCTTTTTGTTGCGGGTAACCACTTTGGTCATCCCCTTAACTTTGAATACGCATATTGTTTATGCCCTAAACTTCTAAGGACAGAATCTACAATGTTTGATGAAGAGAGCTCCGAGCAACTTCTTTCAGTTGACCCCACCAGATTTGAACCTGGACCAATGCGGACCATTTGGACAAATTGGAGTCCTACCTTCCTATTCATCATCATCATATTCAGCCGTTTTCTATCCACTGCTGGATGAAGGCCTCCCCCTTTTCTTTCCACATATCTCGGTCTGCTGCTATCCTCATCCATGTAGCTCCTGAAAAACGCTTGATTTCATCTACCCATCTTGCATTCGGACGTCGTCTCGGTCGCTTCTTTTCTCTAGGAATCCAATGTAGTATATTTGTCGTCCACCTTCCATCTGTTCGTCTAGCTACGTGACCGGCCCATTTCCACTTCAGCTTCTTCGCAGTCTTGATTACGTCCTCTACCTTTGTTTGTCGCGAATCCATTCATTTGTCTTCCTGTCCTTCCTGGTTGTTCCTAGCATGCATCTCTCCATTGCTCTTTGTGTGACTCTCAATCTTTGAGTCGTTTGCGCATTCAATGTCCAAGTTTCACAGCTGTACATCATCACAGGTAAGACACATTGATTATAAACTTTACGCTTCAGACACATTGGTAGTTTGCTTTTGAAAATAAAGTAGTCTTCCAAATGAACTCCACGCCATTTTGCAGCTTCTATTTATTTCATCACTTAACTTGGCATTCGATGTTTTGAGTTGGCCTAGGTAAACATACTCATCAACTATGCCTATTGTCTCTCCGCTAATCTTTATATCACTTTTTGCAGCATATTGATTGTATATGACCTTTGTTTTACTTAAATTCATTTTAAGGCCTATTTTCGAACTCATTATTCAGTTCTTCCATTCTGGTTTGTAGTTCTTTCGCACTTGAAGCAAACCGGACTATATCATCAGCGAACCGTAGGTGATGAAGATATTCGCCATTAATTTTAATTCCAACTTCATCCCAATTTAAATGTTGGAACTCTCTCTCCAGGACCGCACAAAACAGTTTTGGAGAAATTGAATCTCCTTGCCTTACCCCCTTTCCAACTTTAAATTTTTAACTTTCTGGATGTAGTCTAACGACAGATGTGGCAGTCGAATAAATGTTTCGCAGTAGCTTGATGTACGCATTTTCGATGCCTTGATGTTCAAGTGATTTAAGTACTGCTGACAAGAAGACCGAATTGAAAGCTTTTTCAAAATCTATGAATCCCATACATAGTGGAAGTTCATATTCATTAGTCCTTTCCATAACTTCATTCAATGTTTGTATGTGGTCCATTGTGCTACATCCACGACGAAATCCGGCTTGTTCCCTTCTCTGGTTAAAATCCAAGTCCCGTTCAATACGGTTCAAAATGACTTTGGTGAACATTTTGTATAGAACTGACAGTAAACTAATTGGTCTGTAGTTTTCGACACGTTCTTTGTCCCCTTTCTTGTACAACAAAATTATAACGGCATTATTCCAACTTCTGGGTATTGTATTGTATTTTTCTCTTCCTCAGGCACATCGAGAATAATTTCGCAAGTTCCTCTTTCATTTCACCTCCCCATTTAAACATCTCTGCTGTGAGTCCATCTTCTCCTGGTGATTTTCCGTTCTTCATCCCTCGAAGTACTTGATCCACTTCTTTCATTACATCTGGGACATCTACATCATTTTCTTCTGAGTCTTCATTTTCTAGGTCTTTTTCGTATTAGTACAATTCTCTGTAGAAATTTTCAAATATTTTTATAATTTCTTCCTTATTTCGTGTTACGGTCCCGTCTGGTCTCTTAACTGCAATTATTTGCTTTTTCCCTATCATGAGCTGCTGTTTGGTTTTCTTCAGGCTCTTGTTCTCCTCGATTGTATTTCTAACAAGATTTTCGTTATATCTTCATACATCCTCTCTTATTTTCTTTCTTACGGTTTTATTTAGTTCTATGTATTCAATCCTTTTTATGCAGTTTTCCTCTTCTTTCATTTCCCTTCTTTTCTTCATCAAGAGTTTAGTTTCTTCTGAGATTTTGCTCTCTTTTTTTCTTTCTGGTGCATGCTATATTCTTGGCTGTCTCTCTTATTATCTCAGTCAGTATTTTATTTCTGCTATTGATGTCTTCTTCATCCTCTAAATCTTCCAAGGCGCTAAATCTGTTGCTTAGTTCTATCTCGAATGTGTGTCTGTTTTTCCCTAGATTTTCCAGATGTAAAAGTGGCGGTTTTCCTCTGATAAGCTTCTTTCTCTCAAGTCTAGTATTTAGTTTCAGCTTACATCTCACCATCCTATAATCACACGAGACTTTGAAACTGTTCAGAACAGACACGTCTTGCACAATTGCCCTGTTATTTGATAGAACGTAGTCTATATCGTTTTTGGTCCCATTTGGGCCTTTCCATTCCCACTTCCTCTGGGGCGGTTTCTTGAAAAATATATTGGAAATGAACAGTCTGTTGGCTTCTGAGAATTTCACTAACTTCTCTCCTCTCTTGTTTCTTTTACCAAATCCAAAGTTTCCAACTTTCGTGTCACTGCTCTGCTTGGTTCCTACTTTCGCATTGAAGTCTCCCATTACAATTTTGTAATGCGATTTGCTACTATCCAAAATCTTCTGTATCTCCTCGTATAGGTCTTCGATTTCCTCCTCCGGATGTGAGAATGTTGGAGTATACACTTGTATGATTTCCATACTGTACCTTTTGTTAATCTTTATTAGTACCCGTGCGATTCTATGTGAAATTCCTTCAATTTCTGTGATCCGTGACTTCAGGTCTTTTATTAATTGAAGGGTTTGAGGCAAAAACATGGTAACCCACAAATGTTTATTTTTTGAGTTATTCAGCACCCGATGGAAAGGAATCATACCGCGTCGTTTAATGTTGTCCGACTTCAAATTGTGCTCCAGAGATGGCAGCAATATTTACTTATGGTAAGCCTATTGTAACATTTTGGGATTCATAAGATGGTAACCAACAATTAAGATGGCGGGAAACGAGGAGCAGTATACCAGCTTGCCACTAAAAAGGAAAAGAATTTGTAGATTAAACATTTCTTACAGCGAGTTCACTGAAAAGATTTATTCTTGAGTGACTTAGGTAGCGAATATTATGGTATAAATAATAAAACATGGTAACCCACACAGCAGCATGAAAAATAGAAATTCGTTATTTTGATTTGGTACAATTATTTCAAGCCTTTATGTATAGCTTTACGTGAAAAATCAGCTTTCAGCCAATGAAAATGACTTGTGCAGCAGTGAAAATCGAATTTCTTAAAAGTTTAGCATTGTGGGTTACCATGTTCTTGCCTCACACCCTTCAATTATAAAGTCAACGCCTGTCGGTTTTCCATTTTCTGTTCCTTTAAAGTAGAACGTGTGCCCCGACGGTAGTTCCAACTGTTCTTCATTCTTCCTCCACACTTCTGATAGTCCTATGATGTCCCACTTAATCCTCTTGAGTTCATTCTGTAATTCTTCTAATTTGTTCTCTCCTGCAAGTGACTGACAGTTGAGAGTCGCCACGTATAGGTCGGTTCGAGTTGCCGTGTCGGTGTCCTGGCAGTCTACAGTCCAAACCCGGGCATTTTGACCCTCTGACTTCCTGCAGGACTGACCACTGCCGTTGCCAGCTCCATTCCGTCCTCCGGGCCATGAGGACCTCCGAGGCTGTTTCCTTACTTGTACCATCATGTGTAAAGAAAGGAGGGGTGCTGACATTTGACTCACCACGCTGTCAGCTAATGTGGGTTGGTGAGCATCCCATCCATGTTCGTTCGCCAAGCAGTTGCTTGGGTATTAACAGGCCCCACGACGTGAACGTATGGATTGGACATTAGGCGTCTACCCCGGTCGGTTCCCTTAAGCCTTAGCAAGAGGAATTAAGGGGTCTCCTCCCAGTTAGTGGCAGTTGCGTTCTGCTATATGCAAGAATATTGTTTCTATACTAAAAATAAAACTGATAATGCAGCTCTTGATCACAATATTATTAAAACCCAACATGTCGTGTCCAATCTAAATTCATCGTACATATATTATTTTATTTATTCACATTATAATATGAATATAGTGTATAGGATACTTCCAATACACTGTTGTTATTTAAAATGCCTTCGGAAATATATTTTCAACCGATACGGGGAAATTACTACAGTGGAATCCTTGTATCAGCTGATTTGGCCCGGTTTAATGTGGTCCGAAAATACAGTGGGAAATCACAAATTTTGTATGTTCGAGAGAGAAAACATTCACATAATTTTTATTATTCCTTTTTTCTTTTAATGTTCTATTTTTTTATTAGTTATTGTTGTCTTATGGTGGGTGCTTAATTTATAAATTAAATTATCTATAGGTGTGTATGCACGAAGAACAACTTATATTTGGTAACCACTACTATCCGCGGTAAGTCTTGGAATATTTCGTCCGGCACTATTTTACATGGAATTCAGATTCGCAGTAACATTTATTATTAATAGATATTTGAATGAAATGCAGTGTGATGGCTATGAATAACCATACACAATTGAAAACGTTCCTTTAATCAGCCCGCGTAGTCCAGTCAGTAACATTGTGGACTTCGGATCGGCAAGGAGGAGGCATGCGGTTTCGAGTCTCGTTACCGCCATCCTGACAAAAGAGTTTTTTTTTTCGTAAGCTGAATGTCATGATGGCATTTCAGTTAAGGACTTCATTTCTTGATTCCAGCCCTTTCAGACGTAACGCTAAAAGTGTCTGTTCAGTCAGTAAAGAAAATTAAAATCATTCTTGAGCATTTTATTTAAACATTTCATCTGCATTAATTGTTAATGTATTCATGTAAATTCCGGACTCAGAATTTTTTGTGATGCTGATATGTGATAAAACTCCAGGCAAAGGCATTTAATAAGATAAAATGAAGTGTATGGGCGGTAACAGCACTATGGCTTACGCCCGTCCCGACAAAGGCATTGGAGGTGTTAACGCTACATTGTCTTGTGTGTTCAGCCTCCTTAGATAATTTTGTTCTCGAGGAAAAGTGCCTAAAGTAAAGACATTTAAATTTCCCCCTACAACATGCTGAAAAACAAAAATTGTTGTTAGTAAATTTGATAAGATTGTACACCAGAATGTAGTCAAAAGTCTGTACTTTCCAAAATTAGTATTTTGTCCACTTTCGTATGTGTTTTCAAAATACAAAATCCAAAGGAGGTTAGAGCTTTGTGAGATTTTTTTTGTATTGGAATTTCGAAGTTTGTTTATTTTCCATACGAATTCTTATCGATTGCTTTTGAGCAACACTTTCAATTATATTACAGGCAACTCCACAATGTGTATTGTACTATGCAATCATGCGCTACTATTAAAACCAAAACCTCCAAGCTTTTAAGCGAGCAAGGAGCAACATCAAATTTAGTACTTTTGTAGATTGCTGGTTGTAAGCTACAAACAACTTTGCTAGTGAATTATGTAATCGGAATTGTAATTTACATATGTGGAATTTGTTTCCAAAAGGTAGCAACAACACATTTCTAGCTAGCAATACTACAATATTTCGATGTTATAATTGCCAATAACTACCAAATCCACTGTGTTTTATGGCAAAAAGTACCAAATCTTTTCTCGCATTCATTGGTGAAGTTTCATGGCCGAAACGTCACGTCATAGAACGTTCTTGATGCTGTTTGGCTGAAAGACGTTACATGTCCCTAGTTTATGTAATGGCTGCCGTAATTTTCGAGTTATCAGTGTTTGATCTCCTGACCCAGAAGCAGATTCAAAAATAAAAATATTTGCTTTTTCAATGTAAAACCTGCACACTTTGAGAGTTTGTCGTCCAAATAGAACAAAAAAAGAAAGAAAGAAAAGAAAACTGCCTGCCGGATCGACGCGCACTCATGAAAGGCCGTGTAGAGTATTATCTACAACCGGCGTTAAGGAGTAAATTTTAAATAGGCCCTAATTTATTATCCGTATTTACATGCAAATTACATCAAAAATACTAAACATTTTGGTATTCAATAGTGTTCCCTACGAAACTAGAAGCTGTTCATGTTCTGTGTAATTTCATCTCCGTATAGTTTTCAAATTGAGTGATTCTTTCCTGTCCGTGATTGGCCACTGTTACATGCCATAGACAGACCATTTTGCATTGTGGAGAAAAAGTTAAGGCATTCTTTTTTCCTGAGAAATTCGGTGAAGTGTTTGCCACTGTTGTTTCAGTTCATGTTCTAGGGTCTGATTTTCAATGGATATACTGACAGAAAATATCTCAGTATTCAGCACAGTGCTTGAAAGAGGATGGGGGGCACGAGAGGGCACACCGTGCTCTTTTTCAGTTTGGATTTGGCATACCCCCACCTTTTTATTAATGGAAGCTCGTTGCCTTTACCATAGATCTCATAATAGATAGACTTAACACGCTTCCCCATTTCTGGCTGCGCTAAAACGAATGGATTTTTGTTCAGAGTACGTGATTTTGAATCCATCCGCTAGGTAGCTCTGCCATAGACGTCATATTCTACTACGAGGTCTACGGCAGAGCTACCTAGCGAATGGATTCAAAATCGCGTGCTCTGAACAAAAACCCATTAGTTTTAGCCCAGCCAGAAATGGGGAACTGTGCTAAGTCTATCTATTGTGAGGTCTATGCCTTTACTTTTAATAGACAATCGCCGCCATTAGGTGCCATCGCCCTTATCTTTTCTAACCCATTTCTGCAACCGTTCTCTTACGTTTTCTAACCCACTTCGAGCTCTGATTCAGCACCAATTAAAAATTTCAAAATTCTTCAGACTGAAAGAAGAATAATTGAAGTAAAACCAGGTATTGTTGGTCTTAATGCAGTGGCGGATCTAGAGATGATTACAAAATACTTTATTCTTTTATAGGATCATTTCAAAAATTTATCTTAGAAAAAGTTTCGATTGGTTCCCGGACTAATCTGATTTATCTATAAATATTATTTTGGTGGGATACCGGTGTCATATTCCATGATAAAACAAAGTATGAGGGGGGAAAATGATAAATTTACATTAAAAAAAACTCACTTAGAGGGAAAATATCGAAAATGTTCCTGATCTATTCCCTCACCAAAATCCTGGATCCGTATGCTGCTTATAGTCAAGCACCTGTTTATGAAAGCATGATGATAAGGAGGTGATTGAGGAATGGTCTTGTGATAGGAAAAATAAAAGAAGTACATCGTAAGAGTCATGTCCAAGAGGAAGAAAAGAAATGATGGTGCTGTATGGGACATGCAGATTTAAATCTGTTGCCATTTTACAAACGCTTTTTAGTTTGTGATAGAACTGATGTAGATGAAAATATTTCTGGTTTTTAACATGAATAAATCATTTTGTAACTATGTAGGCAAAAACAAGGGCCAGACACCAGTTCTTTTTATATAAACCATATTATACGCTAAGTAAAAGAAAATAGTTACTATTAATTTCTATTAAATAATCCAATAAATTAGAGTTTTACTTTAATTCCTTTTTAGTGAGTTATTCCTATTAATAAAGTTTTCATGGCAAAAAGTACCAGATCCCAAATTGTTTTCAAAAATTACCAAATCCATTCTTTTTTCTTGAATATCATAATAATGAGTCAAATATCTTTCTTATGTAAATATGATTCACAGGTGTGACAGCATATGAGGAAACAATAAAAATTTTACTTTAATTTTAGGAACTGTACACGTTTTTTTTTTTCGTTTTTTTTCATCTGAAAATTCGTTGAGATGAATTTGATACTTTTTTGGAAACAAATTCCACATATTCTGTACATATAATTCACGATCAAAATTGCGTCAATGTACTTAGAGATGGATAATTAATACATCGGAGAAAAGCTATTTCGATCTATTAATGGAATTTGTTAATAACTGTTATTAAACATTTGGTTTCTTATTTATTCTGTAATGTATATTCGATGTTCATAATTCTATAGTCTTTATAAAACCTTTTAGACAACACATAAGACCTTTTATATATTAAACCATTTAGACAACATCTTGTTCGAAACATTTTTAAACGCTTACGTCAGAAAAAATATTAAATATTTATTAAACATTATAAAATACATTTCAAACTAGTATTAAATATTTGCTTTACTACGTTTCACCGTAATGCTGTAAGCTTGTTCATATACATGTGATCCGCGTGGGTTTAATGTCACATTACGGTATACATTGAAAACAAGTTATCGCTGTGTTACAATCTTTTGTCATCCACTTGATTCCTTTGTATAACAGAATACAACATATTTCCACATAGACGTATTTTAAAAAAAAACAGTAACATGAAATGTAACAAATATTTGTATTGGTTCATTCTTTTATTATTAAAAAGAAGGATTATTTTACCAAATGGTAGAAATAACATAGTTAACTTACGTTCCACTAACACTTTGTTTTCCTTTATGCTGATCTTTAGTGCTCTGAATTGTCCTTCCTTAACAGCGTTCCGGATAGCTTCCTGAACGATATCAGCTGAATCCCACCGTCTCTCGAAGAGCTCAACAACACCAATAGCTTTTACTCTTGCATCTTTTCGGCGTCGTAGTGCTGCTATTTTTGTGTTAACAAAAGTTGGGCCTACTTCACAGTTTTTCACAATCGACTCCAACTGGGGAAACAAATAGTGAGTAAGTCTATGAACAATTTGTGATATTATATATTTCTTCTACAATTCGTGGTGCAGTCATTACATTCCGTGACTGACGAAGTTGTGCAAGAGGATAACACCATCACAAGTGTGTCCATATTTCATTTAACTGTTGGAGACTTGGAACTCGAGTAATATCAACGCTAGTAAAAGTGTGTCTCTTGTGCAAACGAAGGAATTGTAACAGTGACGTAACGTACACTATCATGCAATGTGTATTTTCATAATTAATTCATACAACTAAATTTTTCCTTGTATATGTTTCAATTTCTTCCTATACTTATACGTTTACCCCATCATATTATATCATTCTATGGTCTATTTAAATTCCAGCAAGGCTTCATTTATTATTCTATGAGAATTTCATCTACAACTGCATTTATTTAAACGTAACCGTACAAAGATATCGAAATATTCACCATCCTGGAAGAGATAAAGGTGTCTCATAAATGGTGGGTAACAGACCAATTTGACAGATTATTTGGAATCAGCAGTTTTAGCGACCTTGAATTTATAAAGATCTCTTTAGGGATGAAATTGGTGCCGACTAGTATAGTCTTTGAATAGTTATACAATGAATTTTTCTCTGACATCTTTCTCATTGATAGAAAAAGAACTTGATAAGGAAATCAGCTCACCATCATACACGAAGAAAGAACTGTTAGCTTTTAACATTTCCCGTAAAAGTTGATAAATAATAGCTTCAAGCGACCAATTCCAAATATTTCGTAAATCTTTACCTCAATGTTTATGAATTTTCAAAATGAGTAGTTCTTCACTTTTGTATAAGAGAAGAGATGCCCGGGCTACTATATTGTTCAATTCTTGTTTAATTATTACTAGCTGATTACCCGGCGTTGCTCCGGTATTTATTTATCCCAATTTTCTATTAGACAGCAAAAGGTCTCCTAGAAGGTTGTACAGAGTACAGAGTTCAATTTGTTTCTAAAAATTTCCAGAAGGTTCTACAGCGTTCTATTCGACTGAACTTGGGCTTAAATGTCATCGGAAGTCGGAACTGTCACCAATCGCTTAGCGACCCTGATCATACACGCATCCATTTATCTACGTAAACGTATAGATTTAAAAATAAATTTGTTTTCCTTATTTTTTTTTAACCTAAGAAGAACCTCATTTATGAGGGCATTGATTTTCCTTGTAAGTACCCGATCACTACCTCCAAAATTTCATAGTGCAAATTATGTTCGTTTAATATAAAATAATATTTTGAAAATAATGGTGTGTTTGAAAATAAGGTTTTGAGAAAGATATACGAGCCGAAATGGGACGGGGTGACTGGAGAATGGAGGAGACTGCATAATGAAGAACTCCACGGACTGTACGATTCACCAGATGTAAAAACAATTAAATCACGACGACCAAGCTGGGCAGGCCATGTAGCTCGGACGGGGAAAAAAACTTAGATTATATTCTATCCTGGTTGGAAGGCCGGATGGAAGAAGACCATTGGGAAGACCGAGACATCGTTGGGAGGACAATATTAGAAGAGATCTTCGAGAAGTAGGTGTTCGTGATGAAAACTGGCTTGATGTTGCCCAGGATAGAATCCAATGGCTAACGTTTGTTGCTGCGGCGATAAACTTGCGAGTTCCATACGCCATAGAGTGAGGTGAGTTTTGAGAAATCACAAATCGTCGTTTTTGTGTACATATTATTTAACAAACCTAATTGGACAAATGAAAGGGTTACGTTTATTCTCTGTTACACCTTAACTGCACAACATAGTAACCCTAACACAATAGTATGGAGGAGGGTTGTCATATGGAAGAGGGTTATAAGAATCATTATAACTATATATCCATAAAAATGCTATAGAAGTTATTTCATATATTTGTTCGTGACATACCACTAAAACGTTCCGTATTCTGCAATAGAATCGCTACGGCAATTAGCTGAGAAACAATCAGGTAAGCAAATAATTCCTCTTTACAGCTATCTTAAAACTTCGACAACCTAAGATATCGACACAATTTCTTTACCATATCTGACATATTTAACATTGCTGATAGCATTTTATAATGCAAAGATGGCTGTAGAAAATAGGATTTTATTTATTACCGTCAAATGGGATTACTTGAGACAAACCCGGAAGCAAGTTTAAAAATGGTCTTGTGGCCACCCTGTTCGTCAAGGCTTTGTGTTCTTCTAGTATGCTTTTGCCAAGCGTCTACAAGGACAGTAAGTAATTAATAACCAAGTACTACTTTATAGTCAAGATTGACAAGAGAAAGGCTATTGTTGCCTCCATTTTCGTAGGCTGTCTTAACTGTTCACGATGTTCAGAATTCACTTATAATAATGTGGGCCATAGCGTACCCTACATCGTTGGCAATGTAACTGATCAACTGTTTTAACAGTGTGGCCATCTGCTTCTTACAGAAAATTACATGCAGGTTTGAAAAAAACATGTTTTTATTTTTAAAAAACATATGTTTAAAACATGTTTTATTTGTTTGTTTTTTAAACACGTCTTTCATAGACTGCGAACATTTTCTAAAAACAAAAAGAAGAGGGATTATGATAGATACTTCATCTGCAGTAGCTTCTATAACGTTCCAATCTCGCTTTCGGTCTATTTATAAGCACTATTTTACCAAATTTGATGAAATTTGCTATTTATTAAAATTCAAGCTATTTATTATATAAAAGGGTAAAGGTATATGTCCTAATGGTGTAAATAGAAAAAGAGAAGAAAGTTTTGGGTGTCCCCGACCTCAAGCACCCAAGTTGTCAGTATTACCAACTTATTTTAAAATTTAACTTATAGAAATGCCTTTGTTACAATACAAATCTACACGTGCGCATTGATTTACACTAACTTACATGTTCATTAGGTACTGGAACAGGTTATACAGGCACTTCAGGCACCGTCGTTTGTCAGGGTTGCCAAACGATAAAAAGTCTAGATTTCATATTAGTTACCGTTAGACGTATCAGCATTGATTTACACCAAATTTGACATGTGCATTAGGCACTGGGACAGTTCGTGTGGGTACTTCCGGCGCCACAGTTGTCAGTGTTCCCAACGAATTGCAGAAAATAGAATTTTTAATTGCTTCCATATCGTTGAACGTATAAGGACCAAACTTTGTATTTACATACTGGGACGCGTCATAGAGGTACTTCAGATCCCACATTTGACAGTGTTGCCAATCAATTTTAAAAATTAAATATTTACTACTTCCACTCAGTTGGACGTATCCGCACCAAACTTTGAGTATACATTTTTGACACAATCGAAACATACTTGGGTTGTTCCCTGTACCCAAGCACCCAGTTGTAGCGTTGCCACCCTATTTTATTATTTTTATTTTTCAAATGGCCTCACTACTGTTACGTATCGATTATACTTTTCTATACTTTTAAAAAAGCTCTGGGGTATCTGCGGGACGTGTTTTTTATATATATATATATATATATATTGATATCATTTGAAATAATATTTTTCACGGGTGAACATTCCCAACTGATTATCCTATATTTACTTGAAATATTTGTTATCACTAGGTTTTAACCTGTAATGCACGAAAATGATATCCATGGACCCTAGCTTTCGGCAAATTTTGAACGGGAATTTTTTGAAATGTAGATTTGTGCCTATTTGTACATTTTAAAGAATGTGTATGAAGGCACTTGTTGTGATAAAACCGCTGCGGGAATATGAACCAACCTTTGAGTAATGACAATAGGTGAAGGGTTACATCTGGTGGTGGTATGAGAATCATGGACGCCATCTTGGATTCGGCTCGAGAATTTTAATTAGGCAGAGGATCATGTGACATATCATTTTAGGCTAGCTTTTTCTCATATGAAGAAGAGGCTTTTTCTCATATCTCAAATATGAAGATATTTTACACCTATGGTTATCTGTTTAGGAGACAAATTTTAGAAGTTACAATTTGGCGTCCTGCAACGTGTGCTCAATTTGTTGGCAATTTTGGTGGGTACACAAAACCAGTCGTTTTTCAAATCCCCAGCAACAAATCCAGCATACCTGCATCACCGTTGAACCCGGTGTTATCCAGCGTACATGAGGATTTTAAAATCGACTGGTTTTGTGTGCCCATCAAAATTGCCAACAAATTGAGCACATGTAGGACGCCAAATTGTAACTTCTAAAATTTCTGTCTCCCAAACAAATAGCCGTAGGTGTAAAATGTCTTAATATTTGAATTTCTGGGAACAAGCTAGCCTAAAATGATATGTCAGATGACCCTCTTTCTAATTAAAATTCTCGAGCCGAATCCAAGATGGCGACCATTGTTCTCATACCACCGCCAGTTGTAGTCCTTCATCTATTGCCATTACCCAAACGTTGGATCATATTTCCGCAGTGGTTTTATCAGGACAAGTGTTTCACACCCATTCCGTACAATATACAAATAGGCACAAATAAATATTTCAAAAAATTCATGTTCAAAATTTTTCAAAAGGTAGGGTCTATATGTTGTTTTCGTGCATTACAGGTTAAAACCTAGTGATAACAAATATTTCAAGTACATATCAGCTAATCAGTTGGGAGTGTTCCTTTGTCAGAGTCCTATTACAACAGACTCATTAGAAGAAACCTGTATGTAGTTGCTTGTATGCATTTATACAACTCTTGTGAAATATGGATGTAACATAAAATATGTTTGTTACTGCCCTATATTTTCACAGTATGGGACGAGGCTTGGAGCTTGGAGCATAAGGTAGCAATACCAGCGAGTTTTTATAGTGAAATACGATGTACTAGTAAACTCAAACATTTATCTCTGCTGCTCTTGAATAGAAGCAGGTTATTTCCCGGAATTCTGAGCTAAAGATAATTGACTTTTGCCGACCGTAATTAACATCAAAAATATATATCTTCCTTGAATAATGCCGTAATTAGAAATTATTTCTGTAAGAATTCATAGTTTTTAAGTTTACAGTAAAGATGTCTTCAAAGCTGTATTATCTCTAGAAACTTAAATTCTTTCTATAATTCAAAATATTTCTTCAGTTCCCTCTAAGTTTATTAGTATTTCATTACAAACTATATGAAATAACTTCAGTCCATATGTTCTTAGTTAATTCCTTGTTTGTCAGGGTGAAGATATAAGACGTATAGCAATGTGGCAGTGAATGGATAAAATCATATTTTGCCTCGTAAGGCTGCAGGAAAACAAAGCAACTGTAAATTGGGATAAATGTGTGAAAGCTTAGCTCCAATCCTGCTGATTACATTACCTGCAGCGTAAAGCATCAAATACTTGCAGTGTGAAAAAAAAAACACATTAAAAAATGAAAAAGTGAAAAAAACTTCACAAAAACTGTTTTTTGTCACACTAGGTATACCTTGTGCAATGACCATGGACCGTGAACGAAGCATGGGGGATGTGGAGGTAGCGATCCACATATTCTCGAAGTAAGATGGGGTGGTGAGTTCCACGCTCGGCTGCCTTTACCTCCCAAAGTGCCGTGGAATACCAAAGACATTGTGGTACTCAATTTGATAGAGGTTGAATATATCTCAAAGCGCCAGGTATGGGAACACTGAAGGAAAATGCTCGAGTGTCCTGGCCGGAATTTGAATTAAATTTCTTGAAATGTTCTCTCATTCGGGCAACAAGAGGAACAAGACCTGCCCCTATTTACACAGTCTACATTTGACTTTTACGCTTTTATTATTTTCGGAAGAATTGACTTTAATAAAGTGTGTCCAGATTAAATCCTTTTTCCTTCCTGTGCAACCCATTGATAATGAGTCTATAATCGAACAGCAAAAAAAGAGAGTACGTAATAAATTCTACCACCCTACATAAACCCCAAGCACCGAATAAGAAATGATTATCAAATCTGCAGTTGCTCACTACTACCCCTTTCCTCATACACATAAAAATGATAGAGCAATATAATCATAGAAGCAACTACATGCATATTAAGTTTTTCTTTTCCTGGCAGTTTCTCACAATACATAAAAATGGAAGAATTGAAATATGAACATCGTCTTCCATGTTATTAATAGCGAATTAATATCGCCTGCTTCTAGCAATCAACCGATAAAGAACAAATCAAAACAACCCACATAGCAAAATGACGTCCCAGGGATATCTGACGGATCTCCTGGCAGGATATCGGGACGTCCTGTTTAAGTCCCGTTTACATCCATGGGACGTATAGTTATAATTAATCCTTCGTATAACTATACGAAGGCATATCCTTCGTATAGTTATAATTAATTAAATAATAATAATAATAGTAAGGTCAATTTAATTTATAGAAATTCCATGTAGGTAATCCCGCACGGCTTTTCGGGGGACATCCAGGGGACCTCCATACGGGATGAACTGTTTGTATTGCCCACAGAGTTATCCCGCGGACGTCCTTAGGACATCGCTATGGGAGCAGGACCATTCTGACGGTAATGGGATCTAAATGGGACGTCCCAGGGACGTACTCTGTTATGTGGGAACTAATTTTATGTTTCCACCTGTAGGCTTGCGGAGCCATAATACTGATTATTTTGGAAACTAGCTTTCACACGGGACAAATTGTATGCGTTTTAGTGGTGAAAACACACCTTACTCTTAAAAATAATATAATTATTTCAAAGAAGAAAAATAAAAGTAACATGTTTTAAACACGGCTTAAAAAAAACATCGTTTAAAACAAATGTTCAAAATATTTTTAAAACAATCGCCTTTGTTTAAAACATTTTGTTTTAAACATTCCAACCCTGATTACATGTTCCGAAAATTGCATTATATTTAGTAACTTTCGACAAAAGAAAAAGAGGGGAGGGTTAAGATTCAGAAATGTTACGGGTAGAAATATCACGTTTCAGATTATCCAGATTCAGACGCGGACTCTGGCTCACTTCACAATTCTGACTTTGATTTTCATATCTCCTTAGAAATTAGTAGTGATGATTATCTGGTTTCAAGGATCTCATCCGCTTTCTACGAACAAGAAGAATTACATTCTCTCATTGCTGTCGTCAAACTCATCTATGAAGTTAACACAAAGAGGTAGGACTATGGGTTTAGCACGAACAGTCCGGGATTTCATGTTGTGTCTGGAATCGATAAAAGTCCGGAGTTTTACGTTATTATTTCGATAATCGATTCTCTGTTCAGGCTCGCCGAAATAATTGTAATAATCATTTATACTTATCAATTTTACTAGCTGCTGTATCAATTGCCTTATGGGCTTAAGAGTAAGAACAATAAAACATATTATTGTTTTTCTTTGCTTTTCAAAAGATTATATTCCTGGGATTTATGTGTGCATTTTCCTTTAACCACACACACGTGTGTGTGTATCTGTGTGCATTTTCCTTTAGCAAATATATATATATATATATATATAT
>JAGDQP010015595.1:0-10103 GCA_022664845.1 Lepisma saccharinum
AAGGAGAGAAGAGTCTAACCATTAAAATCAAACTATTGAAATCTGCAATCAAGTTTCAATTAAGGAATTTGTTGTCCGAATATGCAGTGGTTTTCTGCATTAGCGGACGAAACTATGACCAACATGGGATATTTTCCATTGTTCGTAGCTATGCCAATGATGAGTATGAAAGATTAAAAAAAAATAAGTTTGTTCACGTGACTTGGTAACAGACTGGCAGATCTTCCCCTAACATGGTGTTAGAAGCAGAGTTGTGAAAAAAGAAGGTCGTTACTTAACGAAAACAAGTTTTCAAATCTTATAGATTTTGGTGTTAATTATGGGTTCTTATTTTGATAAGAATATGATCGTGATAGCAGTTGCTGCGAAATTTTTAAAATGTTCAAGTCATAACGTGACTGTACCCTTCTGCAATTTAAATGTATTGCGGAACTCAATGTAGGGTATTTAAAACAATTCATATTCGACTGATACTGAATTATTTAGGAACAATTGGAACACTTATTTTTTTATATCCGCTTACAGACATTCATTTTTGTGGCATTATGAAGAGTGTAAATACAGACCTAAAGCATAAAGAAAGTACTAAGTTTGAGAGAACAAATATAAAAGTATAACTCAAGATTTTAAAGAATTAACCTAATTTGTGTTCGAAGAAATTGTTCAAATTTCTGTATCCAACAATGTCACAAGTTCAGATTGAAGGCATGTAATATGTATTCCAAAAAAAAAATAATCTAATTTCTTCCCTGTTTTTATTCGATTGTATTAGTGTTTCCATATGACTAACTGTTGTACAGATTCTTACAAAAAGAAAAACTTCACTTACAAGTAAACTTAGGGAACTGTAGACACGCCAATTTCCTTGAAACCCCAGGAAAATATTTGGAGCCCTGTTTTCCGTTTTTGCCCATAAAACAATTTACAAAATGTTTTTTAACAAATCTTCCCACCTGAAAATCACGAAAAATGACAAAGTTCATGACTATTTTAAAACTGTCATAACTTCGTCAATTTTCATCCGATTTGCACGAGTTTTTTCTTTAATTGAAGGGGAAACAGTCCTCTATAAGACTGACAAGTGACACCGACATACCTACCGTTTCGGTTATTGTGAAATAGCTTTTCTAATCTACGAAAATATTTACAAAAGTCCAGTAAATGAGTGGCTCAGTTGGTAGAGTGCTCACCTCTGGTGCTAGGGGTCGTCGGATTGATCCCTGCTCATGCCATGTGGGCTTTGTGGTGGACAAACATTGTGTGCGTGGGTTTTCTTGGGGTGCTCCCGTTTCCTCCCACTTTCTTCATTTCACCAATTCATCCCATCATTATCCACACGGCCTGAGCCATAGTTGCCTAAAGGCCTTAAAATAAATTCAATTCAATTCCAGTAAATGAGATCGAATTACAGTATAAGCAAGCCCTTTCAGGCATGTATTCAGATTTATTTCTTAGGGTGTTCAGGAATTTGGGGGAGGTTCAAAGAGGCTCTGGATATGAAATTAGATTATAAAAATTTAATTATACCTAAAATTATGCAAAGTTTACAAAGATGTCGGAGTTTGGCAGAGTTCAACACCCTCTGAACTCTCCGTCTGGATACGCCACTGAGCTGTATGAAATAATAGTATGGATCTAGAATATCCAATAGCTACAAAACTCAACTAACAAAAATGATAGAACGATAACAAAAGTATCAACTGAGGCTTCATTAATCTTTTTTTAAAATGAAGCACTCAACACAAGAAAATAAACTCTCCAAATTACAAGAATTTTAATTTTCCTTTGTTCTACACTAATTAAAACTTTCTAAAGCAAAATTAATTAAAGTAAAATGTTCTATTCAAACTATATCAGATTTCCAAACTTTTTAAAAGTGCTTCAATTTTTTTACAACCCTCAGTCATATCTACGACAGAGATGATATTTTATACTCTGAAACGAATAAATATATCTTTTAACAACTGAAACTTTCATATGTGACTAAACGAATTGGCAGTTTTAGAAGAGAAATCGGTCATCAAAGTGAGCGAAATAATAAATACTGGTCGAGAAACTCTTCGTTCTTGACAAAATACAACTTGGAATTTGAAATATGGTTAAATTTATATTAGAATTATGACTGAACTAAGCGAACTATACAAGGATATAATCTATTCACGTATATGTTTCACGCATGATTGTGTTGGTCTAAATTAAAGAAGCCCCGAAAGATATTTTTTAACGTTGTGTTGGGTTGTATAACTGCCAAGGATGTGATTTTCTAAATATCCGCTCCCTTGAGAAATTCCTATTACACATATGCTTTGTTTACGTGGTGTTCTGTTGCAAATTCGCTAGGGCTTATTGAACGTACTGGTTCAGAATACATTGTAATCAGGGATTCCGCCAGGATTTTCAGATTGGGGGAATGAAGTCAAAATTAGTAGGGTGTACGTCGAGTTTTGCAGGGTTTCTATCAACTTTTGACCGCGAAAAAGTTAAAGCTGCGGGATAGTCTCGAGGATTTGAGCCTGACATCCCCAACAAGAGCCGATATCTAGCGAAATCACTGATTGTAACAAACCCAGTAGATATCGTAGGCCATACATTCTATTCCAGATTACTAATGCTAACTAAGCATAAAAGAAAATGAATGGATGATAATTTTTCTGCTTCATTTCTATCATGAGTAGAAAATGGCCCCTTTTTTGGCTATTTCAAGAGAATAACTCTTTTTACATTAGTTTGGCACAAAACTCGTTTCCATCCTATAATTTATTAACATACTATTAAATGTATTATTATTATTTTTTTTTTTTTCACGTTTGAAATGGGAAGCATGTAAGGTTTACAATGCCTATAAGGAACATGCTGATTTTGCTTTCGAGGATTTGTAACTTTTCATTTTGATACAGTTTGGATTTATAATCTCGGCTCTTTCTGATAGAAATGAAGCACAAAAATTATCATTCATTCGTTTTCTTTTATGCTCAATTTGCATTAGTAGTCTGGAATGGAACGTATGGCCTACGGTATCTACTGGCTTTGTTACAATCGGTGATTCCGCCAGACCGCAACCCCAAATCCTCGAGACTACCCACCATCTTTAACTTTTTCGCGGCCAAAAGATGATAAAAACCGTGCAAAACTCTACGTACACCCTACTAATTTTGACTTCACTCCTCCTAATCTGAAATTCCTGGTGGAATGCCTGATTACAATGTATTCCGAACCAGGACGTTCAATAAGCCCCACCGAATTTACAACCGAACCCCGCGCAAACAAAGCATATGTGTTACACTTTTGACATTATCCTAGATGTTTCTCAAAACTCTGTCTGTAGTTGCACTGGAAATCATGAGTATTTAATCTGACCACCAAGTTTGATCTCCGTTTTGAAAGTGACTAAATGAATTTTTGAAGCACCCCTTATATATTCGATTAGCCCTGAAAAAATATAAAATCCAAAAGTCACTTCTATCTTGCTATTAGATTTGTGGGAACTTGACCTAATAATGTTAGGTTCACTTTTACTACGTTTAAATTCCATATCTTTATCTGTACTCCCTATTCTTCATCTTTTTCTCTCGCCCCTTTTCTCTGCCATATTTCTCTGCCTCTGTTTAAATACTGCACATCCATTGGTTTTAATTTTTCATTATGTGTGTTTAAGTTTCTCCCTCCATCAAGTTAATTATATTTATTCGTCTCGCTTTTATTCTTTCATTTCATCGATACAAATACATGTATCTTTTTTTGAAAATAAATGTGCTCATTTTGTTTGCTAGTTTTAGTATGGGAGAGACGAAGGGAGGGGAAAGAGGGAGTCTATTTACCAGACACGATTATGGAATAAGAAGGTGCCGTTTGCACGGCGTTCACTGTTGTAAATTTTTGATGCGAAATGTAGAAAAGAAATTGATACAATAGAAATATGGTAGGAATGCAAGGTGTTGTTAAAATAGAAGTTCGGAGACCTGTGAATGTACGGCAGAGTTGGGGAAGCATAGCAATGACAAGTATGTGCTAACGTGGACAAACGGGGGAACACTCACGTCCCGTAAGTGGAAAATTACAAAAAGCAAGGTTTGCGGAAAGGAATTGTGGAGTGACCGCAGAGGTTTTGGAAAATTAGTCGATCGAGATCCGAGCAACTGAGCGTATTAGCCTAGAAGCATATGTAGAATTCTCATCCGCGTTACGAGGCACCAGTGTCATCCCTAGTAAGTGGTATGAGACTACTCTCTAGTTGTAACAACACTTGCCCTTTCTCTGCACCTATCAATAACTTGAATTAACTTGAAATTAGAAGTAATCAGACAATGACCTCTGAATTGGGCACATTTTAGACACCTCAACTGACCTTCTTGAAATTGAACAGTCCGTTTATAGTTCTCTCCATTACATTTCTGTAACAGAGTATTCAGTGTTTAATTTCTGAAGCTTTTCTTATCCCGAAGGTAATTGAAAAAACAGAGTGAGTTCTGACTTTTTAAAGAAATAGATACGGCAACATTGACTCGGCGCGCATTTTGAAGCACAAACCCTTCAACTCTTCGAACCGGGTTGAAGTCAGTAGCTTACAATTGAGCGACAACATAATCACCCCCGCATCTCAGTCGGGAACGTAGCCTCTCCGATATTAAGCGGCCACAAACTCCATTAGAGGAACAAGTCCAGTAATAGACAATATCACGGCTAAGATATTTAGTTATGTGTTTACTCGCCACTCACACCAGCACTCACTTATCCTTCATAGTGGTTTTCCACAGTTCTACAAATCCGTTCGAGAATCATTCAAATGCAACAACATATTTCTATATATCATTAGGCGAAAAGCTCCCATATATGGAAATAGACGTAATATTCTTTGAACTTTTAATACACATTAAAGCTTTATGGACAATGCAGGAAATAATACGTACATAAAAGTTGCGTGATTAAAATGGTTTAATGCCACAAAGGGAGTCTTAGTACGTATTATTCTCTTTTATATAACAAGCAACATTTTTGTACCAACGGCCTTCATATTCTACCGTATGTAATTATTCTCAAAATAAAATATATTTTGACCATTTCTGATTTTCTATATTTAATTATATATCTATATGTTATTTCTTCCTTTATATCTTTCGCGTCAGCCTTCTGATGGAAATAAGCTAGTCATAAAATATCAATATATACCTACATAGTGTACGCAAAGTGTACACTGAAACAAATTTCTAGTGTAAGGTAGAGGGATTCTACATGATAAAAAAACATTCCTGTTGGTTCAACACAACTCAGTCATATGCCAATTTTACACTATATAACTTTTTGTGTAATTTAGTACATGCAATAAACTCTGAACACAAATGCACCAGATTGCATGGCATATTTTTCGGTTCCTTTTCTATGATGGTACTTATACTGCTTTTCAGGTAACATAATATTGAAATTCGATGTGGCATTACAGTAGACGCTCTTTTGTCCGGCATTCTATAAATCTGCACGCTCTATTATCCGGCATCGTTCGAGCCACTCGCGTTCGGCTGTTTCCGGTTGTGTTCGGGCTCTCACTGACCTTGTCCGCAACGTCGCGCCACTGCGTTAGGCTGTAACCGCCATTTTCTTTGTCATCTGCTGTTCGTCTGTGTCGCACGTAGTTATACCGTGATATTTACGACCCTTGTAGCCGTGTTTCCGTGTCTGTCGTGATTGTCAGTGGTCACTTTAGTTTATCATTAACTGCTTTCTACCCAATAATATTTCCGTTAAAACGATAGATGTTTGATTATCCGGCATGGCCACGAACCAGACCGTACAGGATAAAAGATCGTCTACTGTATTAGATCTATGGTGTCATCTAGTGATTTTAAACATTGTATGTGAAGCATAGAATGCAATGTTGCAAACTGTGAATGTTATTCCAGTTAAACATAAAAAAATCAACATTTCCAACGTTGCTTCAAAAGAGCGGAGCAAACTTTCACAGTAAGCAACACTGAATTCTGTGCTTCACATATGATAAAAGATATCCAATAAACGAACGTAGTTCCATTTGAAAAAAAATTAACGATATACCAGATTGGCAACACTGATAACCGCATTGCATCACTTTTTAACTCGTAATATCCACTGCATTGATAGAAATCACCTTCTGAAATCTAAACATCATTTTAATGCATTGTTTAAGATTTAATGTGAAATATTCATTGGATTTGATTTGTAAGGAGTGGATTTGGCGCTCCAAGTTGGAAACCCTGGATCTAAAGACGAAGCAGAATTCGAATCATGTATATACGGATTTTTTTTTTTCTTGTTTCGATGTCAGGAGTCACCTCCCCAAGTTTGATCCCTTATTTTCTTTACACACTGTATACAGGGTGTCCTTGAAATAAGACAAAACCGCTCATGTTATTATCTGCCAAGCTATGACGTCAGTTGTGACGATATCACCGAGAATTTCAGCGCTTGTATCTCCGAAACTAATCAGATTTCGGAATTTCTTCAAAAGAACTGTATTTCTTCTTTTGGTGTAAAGAATCACCTCTCGAAGTTTGCACCATTATTTCGTTCGGGGACACCATGTATACACGTAAACGCAAATTCGTTATAATTCCAAATTTCATTAAAAAAAAAAAAGAAATGAAATTTTGATTGCCAAAATTTCAAACAATATCTAACCCTTTCGGTGTTTGCTGTAATAGATATTAGCGACTAAGTAAAAATCTGTTTTGATGATTTAAAGATATTACAAAAAAGATACAAAGAGCACGTTGGAGAGAGAGAGATGTTTATATAGCCCTGGGTTCTTGGAAACAACTACTGCAAGTGATATAAAACGCTTCCAAGGAAACCTTGTCGGGAGAGCAAAGAAGCACTTTTTGACCTAGAAGAAAAACTCGAACCTCTTACCTTAAATAAACACAACAAAGACGAAGACCTCTTCCTCTTCCACAAGATAGAAAAGACGAAGAAAGGAAAGGAAAAAAAAAACGAAAGACGAAGAGCTTCTCCTCCGTTCAATTTAGCAGCCCAAGCCAAGCAGAATGATTTAGGAAGCCATCAACTTCGACTGGAGTGACATCTGTGAGTACACACAATAACAACTCTTTTTCGGCAGCCCGAAAATCCACTATACAATTCGTCTGAAGAAATAAAAAAGAAGAAGAAGAAAAATAAGTTGTTTTAACAGCTGCTCAGCAACGCGTAGGAAATATACTGTGATAGACAGACATTGTGTTTACTTTTAAGGGGAAAAAGTCAGTAGAAATAACTTGTAAAGGAAATAATACAGGCTTTACAGGATAGAATATAATTCGTTTTAGGTAAACATTCTTCAAGAAGAAAAGGTTTGTTTCGATAACAAAATTAACTTAAGAGAAACTAAACTACTCCCCATAAAAAAGCAACACCAAAAAGGATAGAAGATAGTATTCTCAAATTTGGTAGATACATACCATAAGACACAAGTAGTGAATTATTAACCTTACCGCTCTGTGAGCTGCGTGACAACGTGGTGACAGCGGAACAGAACTGCCGAAGGTCAGTAGCCTGTGAGCCTACCATGGACGTTCAGAACAGCTGTAACACAGCGAGGTATAGAGAGGATGAACCCTTGGATGTTCTCCTGGGGTATGGCAAGCCATGTGTCTTTGACACGATGTCACAGCTCATCAACTATAGCTGGGGGAGGTGGCTTGCGTGAGAGGCGTTGTGTAATCATTGACCAGACGTATTAAATCGGCGAGAGTTCAGGTGAACGCTTCGGCTAAGGAAGCGTGTCCGGCCAGGAAGGCTAGAACATTCGGGCGCGCGTTATTCTGGTGGAATGTGGTCTGCCCATTGGCCTGCACTAAAGGGACCACAACAGGTTCCAACACATTGTCCATGTACCGTTGCCTGGTCACATGCCCGTCAATGCCTAGGAGACACAAACGGGCATGGAATCCAATGCCACCCAACACCATAACACCCGGTGCCGGGCTGACGTGGCGATGTACCCTAGTGCCACGGTACCGCCAGATACGGATGCGGCCATCATAATGATGTTGACAGAAGGTTCATTCGTCTGAAAAGAAAGTTTTCTGCTATTCGGCTTTCCATGCAACATTGTATTCGCTCATACCTATGCTATGCAGTCAGCGGAAGCTGCAGCAACGGGCGCCGTGGAAATATGCCCCAGACGATGTAGAACTTTCCTTTGGGAGACTGGGCTCTGTGCAACATCAGCCAGTGCGTGCGCCAATTGTTCGGGATGTGGATGTTCGATCTGTGAATCATATGCACAAGCCGTCTGTTCTCGAGGCCGGTGGTATGGACCGGTAGTTGGTATCCGGCATACGTTGCTTGATGCCTTCGTGGAGCCATCAAGTCCATATGGGCTGCACTGTGGACCCAGTCCGTCCAATACGGGCACAAATCTCGCGGAAGGATAAACCTATATAAATCACAATTCTTCCGTGATCAAAGGTTGAAACCGGATGACAAGGCTGCCACATTCGACGACGAGGCATCTTTCGACCATATACACAAACTCACATGACACCAACAATCGTCTACCATTGCACTGTGGCTCTCTGGCCTGCCTCCGATTGCTATTCCTAGAAGATATACCCGGCGTCTCTGATGCGTCACGGAGCTGTCGTGCTAACCAGTTATTTATCTTTACATCCTCTACATATTCTGCATTAATGCAATGTCTCCTTCTTGGTGTTCCATTTTTAGTGACGGGAAGTGTATAAGTCTTCATTGAATAATTTATGGGTTCATAGTTAAACATACATGGCAATCAAATAATAACACAAGGATTTAACATTATTTAAATTGAACTTGCAATGATATAGGTTTGAAACTATACTTTAAACAATGATATATACAATTAAGAAGTAAATACGGATTCTAAAGTACAGCCCGTTTAAATAATTTAACTTTGTCATAACAAATTAATGGATGATATTTCTAAAATCATTACTTCAGGAATTTGGTTGTGCTACTACAGAAATCAATTTACTATTTTGGACGTACTGCTTGCTTTCTATAACTCATTTCACGTCAAATCGCTTAGTGAAGGGTGCACGATCATTTAGAAAAAATACTGGTAATAAGCATGCGGTATATTAAATATATACACGGTGAAAACAAGTACGCTTTTATAAAATACATATTCTGTGAAATTCTCTTGGTTTTCAGCAGAAGAATTGAATTGAATTTATTTATGGTCTTTAGGGTCAGTTTTAGAATCAACCGCTAAACTTCTAGTCAGCGCTAAGTTGAGGCCAACTCTGTTTTTGTGTACTCTCATTGGCCAAAATCAGACTTGGCCTCAACTGACCGCTGACTAGAAGTGTAGCGGTCGATTCTAGAACTGACCCTTAATCATCTATGTGAAAACATTAATTTGTTAAACCATAATCTATTTCAACTCAAGTAGTGGGTAAATGTTTTAGTGAGGGCTAGCTTATTACAGGAGAAAACGGCGTGGAAAACGTTCTTTGGACTTCCCTCTCAAATAACTACACATAAAAAAAAGTAATGTCGTCGACAATTATGTGGTTCCGGTTGAAAATTATCTTAGTTATAAAGCGGAATTGGAAATATCATATTACGTATAAGATCTTCGTATTTTCAATGTAGCAAATTTGAAATTGCTTTACTGGTTTTTTGTTTCATTAAATGGTGACAATTCTTCAATAATTATAGTTGTTCCAGTTGATTATGTAGAAATACTAATACATTTTATGAAACTGTTAAAAGCTATAAACAAAAGAATGTGCGCGCAATGTAATTAGTTTTTAAATACAGAAGAATAGCCAAACTATAATTCAGTTTCCAGTGTTCACAACACTTGATCATTAGCTATTAAAAAAACACAATCTCTGGATAGGGTAGGGAAGATAGTCAAATTATTGTACCTAGGTACATAACGAGGCTCAAATCTATACATTGTAAGATATGTTAATTTTCTTCTATTTCAGGTTCCATATTAATATATTAAATTTGACGGTAATTTCATGATTCATTTGTAATAGTGCATATTATCTCTTTGAACCAACTTCATCAAGGGTCTGCTTTGGCAAATTTTCTTTCTTGAATCCGTGATTTAGTTAAAATGAGTGCATTTTGTGAATTAGCACATG
>JAGDQP010015595.1:10113-42338 GCA_022664845.1 Lepisma saccharinum
AGGCGGAATGAAGGAACTTCCTGCAACATCTAAGGATTAAGTGTTCCTGGGAGAATTCATGTTAATTCACTAAACTCCTAACTGTAGTTAAAAATTAAGAACACTAACAAGATACGTAAGAAACAAATAATTTCTTTAACAGGTTGAATTATGTAACACAGTTACAGTATAGTAAAATGACAGCCCCAAATATAAACGTTAAAAGTTTCATATATTTATGGAAAATGACATCTCAACACCAATAGGGAAGTCTGCTAGGTGAGTCCAGAGTTTCCTCACATACCACTCGAAGGATGGAAGATCTGGTGATCTTGCCGGCCAGTGTAACACATTCACATGTCGAATAGCGTATTGGACTGCAGTTGCTGTATGGGAACAAGCGATAGCCTGTTGAAACTACGATCTCAATTAATGCCGTTCATGACTAAAAGAACAACTGTTTCGATTAACATTCTGATGTGAACGTTGACCATCATTTAATTGAATTAAATTTATGTATGGCGTCTAGGCATCTACGATTCAGGCAGTTTCCTGTCATGGTGTTAGGGATAACCTCAAGGGTGGTCATATTATCGTGAGAAATTCTTCCTAATACCACGATTCGTGGTGCTGGTCCAGTATGTAGATCACGTATGCAGCTTCCGAACAGACATTCACCAGGTCTCTTTCTGACCCTTGCGTACTTTCACAGTACCGAGTGAGAAACATCGATCTTTCGTGAAGAGCACAGAGCTCCATTCCGACTCCCAGTGTGCTCTTACGCGACAGCAGTGAATACACATTTGAGAGTGGATTCGAATGATCGAGAAACACTTCATGGTATGCTTCTCGTGAAGGCCGCTCTTCAGTAGAATACAGTTCATGTTAAAACGTCGGCGTTGGATAGTAAAAATAAAGAATAGCCTGTGCTTGGGCTCAGTTACAGTAACTATGAACAATGTTATTTTATTATTATTGTGCTGCGAAGTAAATAAGATATCTGGAGGGAGTTTTAGGAAATAACTACACAGCAGCGTAAATATGGTAGTTACTTACCATTACTAGCTGTAAGAGTTACCAACCGTTCTCTTAGCCTTTCAAATTGCAATTGCAGGTACACTTGGATCCGCCACAGCTATCGTTCAAAAGAGTTCATGTTCTCTTGCACCAGTGAATGGCGAACGCCCGGACTGCCGTCTTCTAGTAGCAATGGCTTCGTAGGACCATTGCTGGCAACAATTGTACATATCAGAGACATCTAGACCCATTCTTGCGGTTATCTCACGAATGGAGAATCCAAACTCTCGAAAACCTACCACACGGACTCTTTCGAATTGAGTTAATTGCCCATATGCACGCCCTTCGCGCCTTTGAGGAATTTCTATATTCTTCTGGCATATGTGACACTAACACTTAAGAACAGTTCATTACGCATGGATCGTACATTGCGTGCGCATTCGGTAAGTTGCGACTTTGAAACTTCTATCAATGTAACCCATCATGCAGAATAATCTGCTGTAAAGTTTCATTTACCTAGGATTAGTCGTTTGTGGTTTTAGGATTTCAATTTTCGTCAGCATAGTAATCAGTGTAGCCTTATTACAACTGAGATAAACAAAAATGCAAAAAGAAACACTGTATTGATGGTAGAAGGTATAATTTCTTTTAATTCTTTTCTGTTTTTTTTCTTTTGTTTTTTCTACTTGGAATTAATGCTACTCTACAAGTGATACTAATGATAATGTGCCCCCCTGCCTCGGCTCCCGAATCAAATTGGGACAAATTTCACTGATTCAACCGCGGGAAAGGACACTTTAACCCTTTGGCTTCCACGGCAGTATAATGACAGTCATTATCCTTAACTGCTGTTCTCTGTACTTGAAGACACAGAAGAAGACATTGATCAATACTAGATAAATCTTTGGCTGTCTTCAATCTGAGTCAAGGACAATAGGAGAACTTAGCGAGTAGATTTCCGACAAATGTGACTGCTTTTTTCCCCCGCAAATGGTAAAGTCAGAAAACCAATTGAACTATCACGTTTGATGATTCTTTCTTCATTTGCCTTCTTTCGGCAAGGTTGATTGGACGGAGAAGGGAAAAATAAGTGAAAGTTCTGGTAGGGAAAAAGTAATGGTTGAGTTTCGAAGAAAAGGACATTTCGCCATGACAGTGTAATTTTGTTTCAATCCGTTTTTTCTGTCTTTCTTTCTTTTGCTGTTGGGAGATAACGTCTTCGCATTACAGATTACGTAAGTGATATAGAAAGGAAACAAGAGGAATAAACCAGTACGAAGATCTTGAAGAACAAGAACAAAGAGGAACAAAAAGAAGAAGAAGGAAGAGATCAGTGACGAAACGTTCTGCATGTGGAAAATAGAGAGTGCTCGAGCTTTGTGTCTTTTTCTACACAACGATATCTTTTTTTGTTCAAATATTCATCTCTTTCTTTACTTCTCCTTCCCTCCCACATGTATCCACATATGCTTTCAGACAAGTATCATCTATTCCTCTTTCTACTCGTTCGTGGACCAACGACTTCTGCACTCATTGAGTTTGGAGAATCTAT
Organism: Lepisma saccharinum; assembly: GCA_022664845.1. Lineage (NCBI taxonomy): Eukaryota > Metazoa > Arthropoda > Insecta > Zygentoma > Lepismatidae > Lepisma > Lepisma saccharinum. Next base: position 12,662 of record JAGDQP010015595.1, read on the forward strand.
TGTTAACGCATGTTTCCGAAGAAAGTCTGGTCTCAATTTAGAAGAGCACTTGCTTTCTCTTGACCCTTCTTTGTAATACGTATAAAGATAACGAGATTGGTTTCCCCGCACCATTATTGTAGCCTGAAAAATTGCTTTTTATATTCCCTTCTCTCCCTTTCTTTCGTGTGAGATTGTTGGAGCACTGTTCCACTCGTCATATTCAAGCTTTTACTGATTCTTCTATTTTTTTGTTTCTTATTCAATTTTCATTACATGTTCTTCACATTTCCAAAAGAAGTATCTCTTTTCTTATTGAAACTCATCAGTACATTCCTATTTTCCGCACATGTGTATATTTTATTTTCGAAAAAGCCTAAGTAAAGACATTCAACAAATTATTATTTCCTCCAAATAAGAGTGACGTTTATTGTAGCAAGACTTCAGTTCAACTTATCACTGGTGGAAAGAAACAAAAAAATTACATTATTTATTGACCTAAGTAAATAACCAAGTAGAGTCTGGTTATATCAAGCGTGGCATCAGAAAACTATATCACAGTTCATTTTTGTAATAACTTTCGTTGTGACTGGTTTCTTGGTTACAGGTTTTGATGCAATATGGCGATACAGCAAGTTTAAATTATCCAAGCCTCATAGTCTAGTTAAAGAACTTACTGAAAGTGAAATCCGATACAAAGAACGAAGTATGATAGGTTAATTAAACTTAGCCAGCAGATAATATTACATTTATATAATTTGTAAGGCCAGAACTAACAGGATGCTCGCGCATCACCATTGCAAAGTCTAATGTAGTCCTCCTCCGTGACCATGTTGAATGCAGGAATGTACACCTGAATGTGTCTCATCGTAGAGGTTCGGGATGGTGTTTCACGCGTGCTTTACCTAGGCCGGTTAGATCAATAATGGTCGGTACTGGTTGCTGATGAACACGGAGCAGGTGTACAACTATGCACATTCTTGATCGACGAGAGATCTGGTAAATTTCCTGGCCATGGTAATCACAAAGAGGATATTGGATTGCAGCACTGGAATGAGAACGTACGTTACCGTGTTCAAATAAGCTCCCTTCAATACCATTCATGAATGGCAGCACGGGTGATCAGGTGTTTGCTAGACCTCTTTTTGATCCCTGTACGTCCATTACTGGTACCGAGACAGAAACGGCTCTCAAACGTAATGAGCAAAATATATATTCTGGCCTACACTCTAGAGTAAGATCCCTGAAGACGCATTTGACCCACAAACTCACCACAGGACGCGTCGCGTGTCCAGCATACGTTCCGGAAGCATTTTTGTTCTCCCCCCGTACGCTCTTCCGAATAACTTCACAAATGTATACTAGAATAGTTCTCTTCATGCTGGGTGCAAATTCTTTAGATCTACTTTGTAATTTATTTATTTATGAGCTTTAGGCATCTAAGGCTTAGGTCAGAAATCTACCTTGTAACTTAAAAAGTAACAAACTTGTACTGTCTGCTGTCTGCCGCATATATAATATGTTGTGTAAGTTACGTTTAGCTAACTTCTTATTTGGGGAATTTAATTTTTCGAAATGTATTTTACGTCCGTGGCATTGGATAACATCAGATGATTCTAGCAATATGTTTGTACTGTATATTCTTGTATGAAGGACTAAAGCCTTACGTAAGATCCGGCAGGTCGCCATGGTAACCCGCCATGTTACAAACGGTTTTAGCAGTAGGTTTGTAGTGTTCGGTATTCAGTAACTCGTTATGATTTTGTGCTTTGCGCCAGATTGTCATCATTACAATGAAAGAGATGTGTTGCTTTTTTCTGTTACTAAAGGACTGAAACTAGAAAAGGAAGTGGAAGGAGCCAATTGCGTAAGTAAACAAATTTCTCACATCCTATTGAACACAACTTTGAATACGTTGGTATGATTATGAGGATATTTCATCGTTGATAGCTGACTTCTTGATTTCAAAAAGGTGATAATCATATCCAAGAAGCTTAAACTGAAGTTGCTAATTCGGTTATAGTTAAGAACACACACTCAAGAAGATAAATATGACACATATTCTGAAAGAGCCAGTCCTAATTAAGATGCATGTGGATTTTCAGCGTCAGTCAGCAATGGGGGCCTAGTTAACATAGGAATCCATAGGAAATACCACGTCTAGGCATTTCCTTGACGTCTCTTTCTGCTAACTTTATGTAATATAGTACACAGAAACCATACAATCTATAAAACACGAGAGGCAAGTGGAAGATATCATTCAAACAGACAACAAGACTGAATTTGGTTTAAATCAAAGGATTGTTATTGAAGGTACGTTGGGACCATTTACAGAGAACAATCGATGTGCAGATCGAGAAACAGAGAATGAGAAGAACATCAAGTTTGGAACACGTGTCACTGTCGATTGAGTAAAAACAGTAATCGTGAGGGGGAAATCCACATTGCCGGTGCTTCGTCCAAGTAACTAGCTTTGTAGAAAGCGTACCGAATGAAGTTCCTGAACCTGGGAGCGCTGAACTGATAGATCGTGAACAACTGCAATGCCAGGAATCGGTCACGGTGCCAGATGTTCACATCACTCATCAACACCAGTGTGTCAGTTACGTAGCGGATGCATGACTTGTACTTTGTAATGAAACTAGCTGCAGCTGAGAGCGCTGTGGTTTCATTGAACACCACCCTGTCCTCCAACACACACTTTTAAAGCATACAATATTACTATCACTGCCTTCTCCTCCGTGTGAATTGAATAACTAAGCGATGCTTTACGTGACATTCATACACTACAAGCAAATGTCAGAATCTGGGTTCGTTTTCCCTTAGAAATAGAAAAATAAATCGGAAGACGAGAATTAAGATAAAAATATTGGAAAGTTTATTAAATATTAATTGAAAAACAATAATCCAAATTATTATTGAAACAATTCCCTCTGTGGAAAATAATTCTGAACAAAAAATCTATCTGAGGATTAACTTTAAATGATAAACCTTTAACAGAATCTAAATCATTGAATAATAAAAATACTACAGAAATTAAATCGCTTATTCCCGACAACTTTCAAGAAACTTACGTTTGTGAATTTAGTTGCCATAAAAAGAAACAAAATAACAAATACAAGCTTCAATACACTGTATATTCACACCCGTCCTTCAAGAATAACAAAAGTCTGGTTTATCTTCCTCACATCTTTCATCATATATAGGATAATACATTAACAGTAATTATTTAACTCACTCTCTTATAGCTACCAAATCGGAGTTCACGCTCATGTGAGGGCTTTACTAATTAAGAGCTAAATACCGCTCCTCCAGAAAAGTTTACCAAAAATGGGGGACAAGAGTAACTGCCTCATAAAAAATAACAGAAAATAAAAACTGTAAAGAAAGAACTCGCAGACACTAGTGCCCTTCAAACTATTGGCACAGAAGGAAAAACACAACCTTATAAAGTGTCACATTCACCATTACTTCGATTTACAGATACCACACTATAAAATAAATGTGTCACGTACCGGCGATTTCACACAACAAAAGCCTGTAGCTTCACGCCACATGGACGTCCAAGTTCATACACAATCAACCAATCACATCACAGATATAGAGTCACACTTACAATGAACCAATCAGGGAATACCTAGACCCCCTCTAGTCAATAAATGAGGTACCCTCTAAGGCACAATTCCTCGAAAACATCATCATCTGAGCCATGAATGCATCACTTATCTAAAATTATCAGAGCACAATATCATTACAACTTGAACATCCAATGGTTTAATCTTTCCTGTACATCCTTCAGGAATCAGCCTCTTCTTGAAATCAACATCTGTGGGTTTAAGGGTGTAAGAGAGATTGCCATCCTTGTTTGCAGACCACGAGTCCATGAGCAGGAGGATCTTCTTTCGATCCGTAGGAGCACTTGGACAGAAAGCTTCGGTGTAGAACTTTTTCAAGTCCTCCTTACTCATGTTTGCCGACTTGCCTGCGAATACTTTGATGTTCGTAGGATCCGCTGGTGTGGATGCAGGGAATCTGCCAGATGGTTTGGACACAAAGACATACATTGGTCGAAGAATCTCACCATCCATCGAGATGACAGACATGGTCATATAGCTATGAGTTATCGCAGCCATAGATCCGGCCACTGCTCTGACGACCGGTGTTCTCTTCGATCGTAGCGTCCGATTAGTCTTCACTGATGATAAGATTTCTTGTTTGCTCAATGAAGGCATCCGCAAGTTGAGCGACGTTTCCTTCTTTCTTCTTCCAGTTCGTGCTGACTCCGTGCGTGATTTCTCTGTCCACGATGTTGTTTTGCTTTTCGAACCTGTTAACCCACGATGAGGATGCTTGAAACTGAAACATTGTGTTCGGATCCATTTGCTTAATCAACTCCATTGTCCAGATCCGTAATGTGCGATCTTGGATGACAGCGACATTCTCCTGTTTTTCCTTGAACTGCTAAAAAAATGTCTGATTTAGAGCACGCAACGATGACTGGTCCATCTTCTTCTCAAAGTTGTACAGCACGTTCATACTTGTGATGTACCTGAACTGATTCATAACAGTCGTTACTTTGCACGCCATCGCGTGGAAGTCCAGTCTTTCGGTTAATCGTCCAGAACTCGTACGACCTTTTCTTGTAATCATTTCACTCGTGTTCAGTCATACCCCTTAGAGTGGAGAACCTCTGCATCTTTTCCGGAGAAAGGCAGTAGTCGGAACCCGATGAAAGTGACGTCGAAGCCAGCGAGGTCTTCGACTGCTGTGATGAACACGACTCATCTGTTACATCGGCTCCGAAATCCAGATCCTGATCCCATTCATCGCCATATCCTTCGCCGAATCCAAGTGCCCGTATTTCCTGAACGACTTCCATGCCACTGGTCAAAAGAGACTTGATATGAGAGATCTCTTTCCGCCAGATTCGGTGGTCGTCCACTTGTACCGAACTCTGCGACCAGAGCAGCAACTACAATTTTCAGATCCATCTGCCGTCTGTAAAAGAAGAATAGAGCACGTTAGTATGATCGAGAAAGAAGAGACGATTTGTCAAAGTTACCTTGGAAAAAGAGGAAAGAGGAGAAGAAGAGAGCGAGAGAGAATTGGACAAAGTAAGAGGAGAACAGAAAATGCGATGTCAGGTTGTTATGACCCAACCCAATCATTATCGTCAGTTAGGTTAGGCTTTTGTTCGAGTTTAGAATACGCCTTTGCACTTTTGTAATTGAGTAGGTATATACACTTACGCTCAATATTACTTTTACTATCGGTTAGTTTATGACATGCAGCAATATTTTGTAAATAGAACGAGATTGCACAACTGTTAATCATGGGGATTACAACTACCTACCGGTAAGTATTGTATAGGTCACGTTGGGTTAGGCCTAATCGATACTACTTTGTATTGCTTTTACATATATTTGGCTTCGTATAAGTCTACATTATTATTGTATAATGTTTCGGAAATGGAGATTTGCTAGATTCAAACACTAACAGATAATGTGCCCACGCTACAAGAGAATAAGATTCAATTTAGCATTTGCACATAATCCTTGATCCGGTACCCAGGGAGTATTTATATCAAATGACTTTTTTTATGTAAATCTATCAAAAGATGGTTTGTATTTTAGTTATGACCGTTTTATTGTAACGACATCATATTTTCGGAATACAATTGACTTGTTCTTTGGTTCTAAATGATTTTATCGGTCAGGCTTTACTTACATGACTACGGATTTTTCACTGTATTCTAAATGTGGGGCAATGATATTTTACTAATTTGTAAATAATGCGTTTGCTGATAGTTTCTCCTGTATATTAGGCTATGAGTTTGTTCAGCACATGATATAGGGTACTACTTTAGGTATGTCTTGAAACATATTAAAATCATTTATAAAACTTTCATTCAGGCATCTATAAAGATATATTCTAAAAGACAAATTCCAGTATTTTCCAGTGGACCAATTATTCAACCCCAAGTTCTTTTCCAGAAAGTCTTGTATCCATATACATGCCTTGTAACTTAAAAAAGCCTTGATTCTTGAATTATCATTGGACGATATCAAAGGCGTTAGTCCCGAAATATCTTCTGCTCTATTCCAGTTATTGACTATATTCAGGTTAGCAGAAAGAGACGTCAAGGAAATGCCTAGACGTGGTATTTCTTATGGATTCCTGTGTTAACTTTACATGTCCATAACTCCCGATTGCTGAGTGACGCTGAAAATCCATTATGCATCTTAACTAAGACAGGCTCTTTCAGAATATGTGTCGCATTCCGGATTCAAAGGAGTGAAGTATTACTTGTCAGAATAGTCTATGGATATTTGGGAAATTCCAACCTTGAATTTACTAAATAACATTCCCAAAATACCGCCCTGTTGGTCTAATGGTTAGCTTTGCTGACTATGATTGGGGGTTCCTGGGTTCGATTTCCAGCGCTGTCAAGGATGTTTTCCAAGGCGTGTGGGTCTGGAACGGTGCTACCCAACATCGTGATGCAATTTGGGAGATACTGTGAATAAAAGACAGTGGCGATCACAATGAGAGCTTCAGTTCTCCTCTCCCAACCCGTCTGGTCAGCGTGGGAGCAGTAGACCAAAATTTGATTTAAAGATAACTGATGTTTTAGTAATATTGAAAAGGCAAAATTATTCTACTAGTCTTACATGATGGTAGACTACCAATTATTTTGGAATTTTGTTGTACAGCTATGTGTACTAAAATTAGAATTGCAAATATCTAGAACGAAGTTCCTTTTCCTCGAACTTCCTGTCAAGAAAGCTTTACCTTCTTCCTCTCATCTACGCATTAATTTATTCTATGGTTTATGCGAGAAAGAACTCAACATTATGCACTTGATCCCTGAATTCTCTTTAATGATTAGTATTCTATAAGAAGACAATAAATGGACTTGCGTTTGAATTGCGTCGTGGCTCTAGAGGACAGTGACATCTGTTAACAGTACGTCGAACTACGTGAACAATAAAGAACATTACCAAACATTATGCGAGGAGTTGACGCCTTAGTGTAATGGTTAGAGTGTCAAATTACTAGCCGGTCGACCGGGGTTCGATACTTAGCGAGCGGATGGTTTTTTACTTTCTTTTCTCTCAAAGGTATTTACTTTTTAGTTTGTACTTGTAAATAATTGACATAATTCATGGAAATAAGGTAAAGTCAGGTTAGATTTTTATTTCGTTTTTTTTTAAATTTTACCCACTTCACGTAAATAGGTTTATAAAAGTCAGGTTGAATATTTTATTTATCGCAGGATATGCAAACACATCTTATACCTTCCTTTTCCTGACATCAAAAGGATTCAACCAATAGGAAACTGAAGTCATGACCGACTTGAGACACACGTAAAAAGGATGAAAAATCTAATATTACATAATAATCTGAAATGCTAAACTTTCTGCAGCTATCTCTCATTCATTTACCGTGCTTCTGTGGCTGCATTTTCCCTTTCCCACACTTCTGATTTATTTTGGGGTACTTTATAGTTAAGTATCTATTCCCGATCCTTAGAAGATCTGGTTTTAAACCCAAGTACTGCTCCTGCTTTCTACGTTCAAACCGTGACGTCCAAAATTCTGATGTAGATATGATAAAGATTTCTCACACAAAAATCCATCTCAAAAACCTAAGCATGCCATCTTCTTTTAATGCTATACCAAACCACCACCACTAGGCTCCCGTATGCTCTCATTTTAACGTTGCCAGTCAATTAAATTCATTGTCACCCTCACTTACTCGTCTATGTGCACCACTGATAGAAATCCTCTGAAGTAGTTTCTCTTCTTTTAAAATATTAAATTTTGAGAATGAGAGAGATGCTGTTACACAAGCGTTTTCTTCCTTATGCTATCTTTCTCTATTTATAACATCCCATCAAGAACGCTCAGCCTCTCACATAAATAAGAGGGGGAGGAAGAGGGAGTGACGTCACTCAAAACCACTTTCGCGATATTTCGCAGTACCTCTAAACCCTCATCCTCCATTCCTTGTTCGCATTACCAAGTCATGAAACAGAGACGAGTTTTCCAGTCCCTCTTGTGTCTTATTCCCCATTTAAAGAGCTTCAAATCTCAGAGGATAGAAGTGCGAGACAGACAAGGGCGGGGGGAGGGGGTGTGGAGAACTAAAATGTGAAAAAGAGTTCCTGAAACTCGATTCGCTCCAAAACTCGTTATTCGTGTATGGATTTCAGTGAATGTAAAAATTTAAAGAAAAATAAAGCATGGAGAAAATAAAATTAAGCATAAGATAGAAGAATTTGAAGACTTCCCTCTCCCCCCTTTTCTTAAGCGGGTCAGATGACACTACCAGTGTTTTTGGAGAGACCACGCCTTAGTTTCTGACGTTACCGCTCGTTCGTAGCTTTGATTGGTTAAATAAAATCTAACAATGACACAAAAAGTACTTTGTAAAATGAGATGGGCTGTACCACAGCATTTTAATTTATGCTTCTTCTTAACATTGATGCACATTAAAAGGCGTGATTTCATCTCAGATCTGAGGGATTACGTCTCCTCGCCAAACATTCTTTCCGAGGGGAGTGATGGAGATAGAAGAAGCGATGGTCTTTGCTTAGTTACCATCCCGGTATTTACATGGTGAAATAGAGGGTAATCATGGAAACCTTCAATCACAGTGGGCAGTAATAAGACACGAACTGGCTTGGCTCTTCAGTGGTTATAAGGAAACTGTGACCGTAACCACTGAGCAATGGGGATTGGGCACACAGCATCATCATCGTTAGTCTTTTGTCGATAGCGGCAGGTACTTCACGCAGAGAAAAATGTTCGTTTCTTGTTGAGGAAAGAAATCGTTAAAATAGGGCGTAAACAAAACCTCATATCCTGCAAACAAACAGAAGTTTGTTGAAGCGAATTCAATTGTCGGCAAAGGAAAAGATTCATCGGGAAAAACTGAACGAAGGTCCCAGCAGTTTGGAGTCCGACACGCTATGCTTCCACTAGTCTAATATCTTAAGATTACCGTTTCTTTTCATATAAAACCCAAGCTAGAAATCTCAATTACAAGCATTATCATTGCAAAGGACAAAAACCAATTAAGTTTGTTTGCCAATTGAAAAGTGTAAGGAAAGAAGAGGAGGATGTCAGAGAAATGTGATTTGTGGTAATAGGCATTTTAAAGTCTAGCTTTCCCCATTTACTGTCCTCTTTTTAATATTCTAAAAATCGTTATAACTTTTAGATTATTTGCGTTTTTGTATTTGAGATTTTCTAGCAATTAGCTGTCATCGTGTATTAATAGTACGTGTTACAAGTACGACATTAACATAAATTACGTGTGTTTGAAAATAAGGTTTTAAGAAAGATATACGGGCCGAAACGGGACGAGATGACTGGAGAATGGAGGAGACTGCATAATGAAGAACTCCATGGACTGAACGATTCAACAGATGTAAAAATAGTGAAATCGCGACGACTAAGGTGGGCAGGCCACTTAGCTCGGATGGGGGGAAACGATGATTATATTCTATCCTGGTTGGAAGACCGGATGGAAGAAGACCATTGGGAAGACCGAGACGTCGTTGGGAGGACAATATTAGAAGAGATCTTGGAGAAGTAGGTGTTCGTGATGAAAACTGGCTTGATATTGACCAGGATAGAATCCAATGGCGAACGCTTGTTACTGCGGCGATGAACTTGCGAGTTCCATAAGCCATAGAGTTAGTTAGTCAGTTAATGATAGAGAAAGTCCAGATATATCCAAGACAAAAGTTCCAAGAACGTTGCGCTTCATATTTGATAAAAACATTCCTGCTGTCTTCAAAGTTTTTCATTACAGATTAAGATTGACCAGTTTCAGACTTAATTAATTACGCACTCTTTTTATAATCTTCTTTTTTGCTTTAAAAACTTACAATTACACTATTATCAGCAGCTATTTGTTATAAATTTACAGAATTTCGCCAAACAAATGCAGTAACTTTTGAGACACACTGTTAAGGAAGGAAAGTCTGACCAATTTTCAACAGTAATTAAGCCACTAATTCACCTGAGTAACCTCAGGGATCAATCTAAGATTACTCTTCTTACAAGTTTAAACCCTTCGGTCATGTATTGATTGGTTGTGGAAAGAGTCTTCGCTCTGTTTTCGCAAAGTTTAAACTCGTATGCAGTAGTTAATATTTAAACCTCGTGTCAGGTCTTCCTTACGTCGAAATAAAAGTTTAAACATTCCATCAATATACACTGATTTTAATCTTATATTAGTGGCAGGACCTCCAATTAGTTTTTAATATTCTTCACTAGTTTCAAACTAGGATTTACTTTATCAAAGCGTGTTCTTTAATACTCGCTATTGCTTCATACTCATCTTATTTCCGTTTGTCTCTTCAACGGTACAAATAACGAAAGACAGAAAAAGAGACATGATGTGCTATATGAAACTTGAGATATATATATATGTACATACAAATTTGGGTACGTTTGTCATGGCCAACACCTTGAAATCGGCCATCTTGAATTGTGCTTGATCTTTTAAAATGGATATGTGGTCCCCACTACTCATTAATATGTATTAAATTTTCATTTCTGACAGTGTTTCAAGAAGATCAGAGTATTTCCGGACTTTTCAATGAACTACGCGTACTAATATCACATCTCATTATCTCTGGTATATATTTCTGGTAGAATTCTAATCATGATTAATATGTTACACGACGCCCTTCCTATTTAAACAAATCGAACAAGATTCATGATGGCTGACTTCAAGATGGCGGCCATGACAAATGAACCTTCTAAAAGATAGCGCATTGACCCGATATCCATTCACGTGTATTTGTTTTCCGTTAATTAAGTACATTGTAGATACTTATTAATAAAACTGTTGGCCACTTCGTCTTGTCTTTATGGACGAAAGACCTTTTAATCATGCCTTCTCTTGGTTTCCTGATGAATTGTACTTCTCTACCAAGTGTGATTAAAAATGTAGTGTGACCCATCGATAAGTTTACTTGTAAGAAGTTATTCTAATAAATTTAACTTTAAGAAAATGAATCAATATTTTCTCACTTTGTATTAAAATAATTTTAGTTAGATTACATTATTCTTAAGAGTTTCCGTTGCAACACAGTGGTTAACAGTAATGCCAGCATGAAATCAATGATCCTTTTTTTCTAAGCAGTGTTCTTGTGTACCTCTTTGTTTTCGTTCTCTCTATAAAAAAAACGCTTTTAGCCATTAACCGGCAATTTCAAGGTGTGCATCAAACGTGACAGCCGTGTCTGGAAAATGCTGATATGGTATTATGCTTTGGTACAGTATGTCTATTTACTAGCTGAATGCGGTGTTGTCTTAGCAGTAAAAGCATACAAACATCTAATCAAAACAGTTTACAACAATGTATTTACGCTATAGTATGCGGGTATAGTAAACAACGTATTTTATGTAATTTGTACGAGATACAAAGGTAACATTGATTACAAAAATTAGAAAAAATCGGGAAGAATATCCATTTTTTTCGTATTCGTAACCTAAAGCTTGAGTGACTGGATACCAGAAGATAATCGTTCTAGCAAAGCATGCATATTGCGTCTCCTCTGAATGGACTTTGAGCTTGCCCAAATCGAGAATTTATGGGTAATTTTATCTTAATTGGTTGATAAAAACTTTTAGGAGGCAACATGCATAGGAGAATTAAGAAAAGAATAATGTAATTGGGCAAAAACGAATGACGGCAAGCTGATACAAAAGAACTGAAGCCGTCGAGTCAAAATACATTGTCTACCCGTGGACTTCTCTTATTTCGGTAGCGCGGATTAATCTTCGAAAACGGTATGTGTTAGAAAACAGTGAAGGAGTACTTTCTGACCAACACTGATAGTAAAGGTCAACGTAGCGATTTCAAAATAGGTGGAATCTGTATCAAACAGCACTTTATATGCAAATGGACGGGACGTGTTTTGATTTGACACTCTTCATATGATGGAGGGCGTCCAGAACAAACTGTGGACAATTGAAGACAATATATCGATAGTTAGTTTCCGTTTGTATCCGTTTCTGTACGTTGTAATCGACAACAAAGAGTCGCTTTCAGTACCTTAAATTTAACAATGATCTTTCTGTTGTTGATTGGAATACATTTATTAACTCGTTTTACAGTCTACTCGAGAAGTGATCGAATGTTTACCACATAAAATTGTATAGGCAAGTTGAAATATTATGTTCATAAAGTTGGGTATTCTACCGTAGTCCAGTTATTTACGTATTTTGATTGGATATGGTATTTGTAACTCAAACATGTTCGCTACATTTAGAGTATTTGCTTGGATCTGATTTTGCAAACGAAGATGGTGGACGTTACATTATTTAATCTACCTAAGTTTTAGTCCTAATCTACTTCGTTTGGTTGAGGCTCCGGTTTTCTGTAACTTGAAGCACGGTTAAGTGTTAAAAGTGCATAAGTTAATTATTAACTGTTATGTATGCCAAGCGAGTGTGATAAGCCGGTGGTATCTTAATGGGACGAGCTTCCTGGCTAAGACATCACCAGGCCTAAGCCCGTTCCGAAATGGAACAGTCCTACGATAAAGAAGGAAATGACGACGTAAGATCACCGGCCAAGAATTCGAACAAGTCAAACATAGAACTCGAATACAGATCATACATGATAAAATTAAAGTGTTAGAATATTTACCATTTCCATGGTAACAATACTATTATTATGAGGATAACGAAACCATGATCGTACCGATTCCAGCAGAACTTGACATACTGGTGTAGGGAAATATTCTTAAGGCTTAAACAGACGTAAGAATGTTAAAACGTCTTCATGGTAACATACATCAACTAAGTTTCTAAAAAAAAATGCTTTAAATGTCAACCATTCGCTCATACAGCTCAATGCTGTAGACATTTTAAAAAACGAATGCTATATAGTAATGATAATAATGACATGACTTGATAAAATATTTGAGCGGAATTTATTAGGGCTCTTTTACGAAGTACAATAGCCCCTTGAAGAATAGCTTCCGTAGCCAAAGCCTTCAGTCCTCAAGCACACAATACTGATGTTTGTAGTAGCCTCGCTGAGAATGCTTTGTCAGTATTTGTGAAGAACATCTGAATAAATTTGAAGGAACTTTTCTGTTTGTGTGCGTATATGTCATTAACGTAAACAAAACATGACAGTACACACTCATATGTTGGTGTTTTATTAGAGAATACCTTAGGCCGTATATCGGCAAAGTATGAAAAATAAGAATCGTGTAGGTACACAGAAAAGAAAGAAGTAGTTGCTCTTCAGAATGAAAATTTATTTGGTAGATCGAAGTCTCATAGTTCCGCTTAACTTTGTAAACTTTAATTTTCAAACAAAGTTCTCTTGGTCTCCCCATTCTCTTTGTATAATATCGTACTTGCAGAGGGGAAAAGGAAAATAATCAATTAAACTTCTAAGCAATTACGAAACAGCCTTTAGAAAGTTTTGGTCTTTCTCTCTATGTATGTTTGATCTCTTTATGAGGACCTAATTAATAATGAAAAAGAAACAAAACGGCTTTGATTTTGTTTTCTTCATAACGTTTTGCATATTTTTTTTTAAATCAAAGTAAATGAATGATTTTCAGTTTTAATTAAGTCTAAATTGAACAAGATATTTCTTTTTTCGAATGGATTCTACCCGCAGAGAAAACGGTTTCAGTATATTGAAAACGAACAGAGCTTTTTGCTATTCTTTGTAGAATACTGTGTATCGAAGGGGATGCTCTGTTCTTGTGATGAACCTGGTGCGATTTATTATTATTCTTTTTTTTTACTGTTTACAGCAAATGAACAATACAGTTTGAGCAACAACTTCAGATAATATTTGGTCTTTCAAACAGTAAATCAAATGAATAGAGTATGCGTTTTCTCCATTGCTCATTTTCTTTGAGTGTAACTGTACATTACAGGGCAGGAATGATAGCTCTGCCTGTTTCAAGTTGGACAGTGAGTCATATTGTCTTTCGGCGAGCGCGTTTCTCTATGTTTTCACTTTTCTAGGGAGACGGTACTACCACCTTTTTGGCTTAAACTCGTCACTTCTGAGGGATGACATTCTTCAGCGATCATTCTTTCGGGGCACGGATGGAGGAAGTACCATCCCGGCATTCCTATGGTGAAACTGAGTAAAACTCTAAGGAATCTGAATCAAGATATCCAAAATCAGAGCTTGAAACCGTGCCCCTCTTTAGCCGATCCAAGATCGATGACGTTAACTATTGGAACATAGGAATTGTGTTGGAGAACTTTTGTTGAGAAAGGAAACGGGAAGATAACGGCATTACTCTAAATCGAGAAACCATTTCAGAATTCGTGTCAGAAAACTGAGGGAAACTCTGGAAAATCTCAGTGGAGATGACCAGCAGAAGGATCTAAACCCGTGTGCCTTGCCAGTGAAGATTCGAAGTCCGCTGCGTTAATAAGATGTGTAAATTGAATACCGAGACTCACACTGTCGTTATTACAAAACTAACTTTGAAAGCAATGTAAATTTATATATTTTCAAAGTATTTATGGCTGATGTTTAAACTCAGTTTATAAGAGTAACGAAAATACTTCCAAAATTTTTGTTTCGTTAGCACCTGCAGAGAGTTTGTCATTCCATCCTGAATAATACTGTTATCTTTTGTAACTCTTTCATAACTGAAATATATTTTAAACCTACGCTTACTTGTTGTTTACGGTTGAATGTGGGAACGCGTTCGGTCCTCATATTAACTCATATCACCAATCGGTATTGAGCGCGAGATCGAGAGAGTGCAAGATGAGATGACATTGAAGAAGTCGCGAGAAGTGTGGAATTTCTATCGGGTGTGTGGAATTTCTATTGGATGTGTGGAATTTCTATCGGGTGTGTGGAATTTATATCGGGAAAGGGGTGTGTAGAATTTCTATAGGGACGGGAACAAATTTCCCAAAACTTCAGAAATTATCGACACGAGAAATTTCCGTAAATTCCCAAGTTTACTAGATTTCTCGACACTCGTGATTGTCCCGAACTATCGGGATTTCCCGACTCAAAAATCAGTACCACATTTCCGGATAATCGAGACCGAAACGGGATTTTTCCCCGTCGATTCTATTGTACGATATTTCTTGTATTCTCACACCCCTACTTCTGACAAATAAAGTACTCAGGACTATCCATGTGGTAAGGTTCCTGGGTTGTTGAGAATTTCCAAAATTCAGTACTGAATGTTTCGTAAATGAAGACTGGGACAGATATTTTCTAGATTTTACTCCCAAAATTTAGCATATTGGAATTCCTCTAGATTGCGAGGTTCTGAGCTTAAAGTGAGCACGTTCTCGAAGAATGCGGAGTAAGCATGTCCGAAAAATACCGCCTACGGATCGGAATTACTGTATCTCTTGCTTAAATCATGTTCCCGTGAACAAGTGAGATCCAGGTGTTTTGTTCCCCTTAGATACATTATTTGAATGTAGGGATTGTACCTTAAATTACGACGAGTCCGCTATAATACCACTTGCTTCTTACATAGATAAGGTTAAAAGTTGAAGACAAAATCAAAGAATATACAGTAGAAAGAAGGTATATTGTTTCACAAAGTCTCATAGAGTCAGAAACAAGTTATTCTGATGCGACTGATAAAGTATTTTGAGACCAACAGTATTGATGATCATTTCCGGTTACTTAAAAATATAATTGAGAGCTAAAAATCTTCTGAAAGGATTTATAATTTGATTTGTTTCTATTAACAGTACAAGTAAAGACGTTCACCATTTTCTCCTTTTAAAACCGTTTACTTTTTCTTTAGTTAAGGGTTTCAATTTTCGTCACCATATTTTAGCTGCTCAGTTCTTCTTTCTTTCCGTTTCTTTTTTTCATTTTGAAGAAAGTGACAACAGAGGAGAGACGTGAGTAAGAAGCGAACTAAATAATTTTTTTTATTCCAGTTTTTCCAAGCAGCCTTCACAATTACAGATTCCGTACTGTGCTTCTCCCTGGTGCCAGCAAGGCGAAACACAACGACAATACAAGGAAAATATACACACAAATATTCATATATAATCACAAAATGTAAACGGGTCAGAAAAACAATCGAAACAATTTTCCTTTCTCTTTACCTGCAATTTTATCTATTGTAAATCTCTTCATTCTTGATTTCCCTTTCACTTAATAAGATCTCTTCGGATTTGCAATTAGAAACATAGCATTAGAAGATCACGTCCTTAGAAGCTCGTAAGCTAACTTTAAATAAACAGATAATTATTATATTAGAGTTGTCATACTTCATTTTTAAGAGTTTCTGAAGATTTAATCACTTTATAAAATGCTTCTGTTAAAGCTTCGCCACTGTTTCTTCATTTTCATCTTTACAACAATAATTGTATAGAACGATGCATGAGAGATTGAACATCTGTATAACGCATTCAGAGCTCTTCTTAAAGAAGACTCGTTTGAAAGTTAAAAAAAGGTTTTTCCTTCGATCCATGAAGTAGAAACAAAATTTACTTTAGTCTTGTTATATTCGGGAGATACATTCTCACCTGTCTCGCTCTTGCTAACGTCACTCATATTTACTTACGCTAAAAGGTTCCTTTTAAAAAGTAAACGTTTTCCTATCCTTTATAGCTTCGACGGAAACTTTATATAAAGCCAAGTAACAGCTTGTATTGACACTACTAAATTAACTCCTTTGGGGCTTTTATGGCAATGGATTCTCAAGAGAAGTTAAATTCTGTCTTTCGTTATGGCACGTACACACACATACAGAGAGAGAGAGAGAGAGAGAGAGAGAGAGAAAGAGACAGACAGACTATTACCACCTATCTAATTCTGTTTAACTTTATCTAACTAACGCCCAAACTTTGTCTGGTTATATATATTTGTTAAGACTTTAGACAGCAATATTAAAGTGAAAGGGTTAAAGTGTTTTTTTTTATATATATATTTATGTTCGTAAACAAGTAAGTTACGTTCAAAGAATTGTTAAAAATTTATTCTAAAAAAAATAACGCTTTTTAATGAACTGAATGGCTGCATTTTAGATACTCCTCCGGATCATTCAAAGCTGTGAAGGTTAGGCCAAATTGGGTTAGCTTAACTTAGTTTTAGTCATCTTTAACTGGGCTTAACGTCTGTAGTCCGTCGAAATCAGATCCGAAATGATGTACTAAACATGGTGATTTCTCGTCAGGGGTAGTATCCAAAAAGCATCCAACTGAATAAAGGAATTTACAATAAATATTGGGTTTTTATGAAATACGAAATGATATGCCTACCGGTTGGTGCGGTGCAGGAAGCAAATGAACAGTCCTACCCCCTCCTTGGCTTGAGCTTGATTTAGCTGCAGTTTTCCATCTTTTCCTCATTTCGTGTGGTAAACAATAATACCCCTTGCTTGTACGCAACCTCGAATGACGTAATCGTTATTCGGGTCCTATATGATGACAGGATACGTCTCTAAAAACATTACACGAGTATTTGTAGATCTGTCTGGTTCTCTAGCGGCTTATTTCGCGTACAATTTTCATTGTTCTATTTATGTGTAGGTAAACGTTCTCGTTTTAGGTGCGACTGGTCCCGACTTCGTTTCAGCCTGGGAGGGTTCAGGATGTTTTGGTATTGACGGATAATTTGTGAGCTACGTAAATGAAAGAAGTTGCGGACAATGGTCAGTTACGCTACGACCTTGTGTGTAGCCAGTCAGATAAATTGCAGGCCTGTTAATCTGTGCAATTAGGAAACTTCAAAAAATCAAACGACTTTGACCGTGAGCAGAGAGTAGGAATTCGCTGATCTGGAAACAGTGTGTCAGCTACAAATGCTCTCGACTTCTCAGTTAATGTTCACATACAACCGTGTCAAAAGTCCACATATACTAAAAGAATAGTGACGAAACACTAAGCAACAAGTCACGGATTGTGTGTGATTAGGTTATCGCGGAAGATATAGATTATCGCGGGAAAAGGAGGGTAAGGTGACGCGACAGTCCCGATTGCACCGTAAGTCAGTCGTTACCTATCTAGAGATCTTGCAATTCCATGACAGTTTACAGCTTTAATGACACAGCGATTAATCTACGGAAAAGAGGCAATACGTTTTGTTCCGACAAGTTATAATTTCTTTATCACAGATGGTCGGGTTCACAGTGCCACAAACAGTATGAACTGTTGAGTCCAAAATGCAGCACTTGTGTTTGACAAGTTGGAGAAGATGAAATATTGATCTAGGGAGCATTTTTGTAGCAGTCTCTTTGTTCCCTTATCATCGTACCTTAGCAGCTAATAGCCAACAAAGTGATTAATTAATATTCCTACCCACATAACAATGCAGCGACGTGCCATACAAGGCACTCGTCTAACCTTGTAATCTAGTGAAAAGTACTAACATTAAGAACGACAATTAAAAAATTAAGTGGACTGTTCTCTCTCATCCACCATATAGTCCGAACTTAATCTCTTGGGACTCTTATCTCTATTATCTAGGAAGAAAGAAAATTTTCACAGAGTCACGGAATCTATCGATAACTATCGAATATTCGACACTGTGATTTCCAAAGATATGTCCATATGAGTGATGTACGATTTCAATGATTCTTTGATATGAATGATATTTATTTTAAACGATTTTTCGTTATCGATAACTATTTGTTTCGCAAGTAATAACGAAATCACACTGACCTATTATTACAGAACTCTGAAGTTAGACACAGATATGTAACTCATATTTTTAAGACCGCAGTTAAGTTAGTTTCCATAGTGCTACTCCTTATTGTACATTAGAGAATTTAAAACTCTGGCTGGGAACCCAAAGACACTCACATACAAGTTAAGAGCTATATTTTCTACAATGCTCATTGTCCTCCTTTATTTTCACGACGAATTTCCAAAATGAATATCTAAAAGAGGTAATCTTTTATATATAACCCGAAATATATGTGAGACAAAGCTGTCATATGTTGTACAAAGAAACCTTGAACCTTAATGTGTCAATGTACAAAATATGACAACTTTGTCTCACATGAATTTCGGGTTATATATAAAAGATTACCTCTAACTTTTTTTATTCCTCAATGCCACTTGGCTTCTTGAGCCGACATATCGAATACTCACAATTTCCTTTACTTGGCAAAACTAATCGAAAAAAAAAAGTTTTTGCTTTTTCTTTCGAAAGTTTCAAGCCGTATTTGTTACTTAATTCTAAGTCACAAAGAAATTTGATTATTTGGTTTCAAACACCAAACGTAGAGAACTCCAAATTACCATCTTTCTTGGCAAGAATCTCTTCTTTTAAATAAGAAAAAAAGGAAGAAGAAAATAAACTATTCACACAAACGAATGTTGTGTAGAAATTTGACAAAACTTCTTACATCTCGTTTCAGCTCACTCTTTGAAACATAGATTTAATTAAGTAAATTTGATTAGATCCACAGCTGTCGCGGAAATTGATTACAAACAGAAAACTTCTGTTAGTCTTTCATCGTCTTCTAATAAAAGTTACTTTTCGTTGGTTGAATTATATTGTACCCCTCCGCGTTTTATCACTTCTGTATCCTTTCATCAGTATAATCCTAATAGGGAGGAACTGGAATTCTCGCTTCTAAGCTGGGAAAGAAGACATAAGCACAACAACGTCAGAACACGAAACAGAGACGCGAGAAAAGATTTTAATCTGACTTTCTCTCCCTTTCTTCCTGTCTATCTTTACTTCTCCCTATTCACTGACTGACTTTTTTAAAGATAGAGACAGTGGAACAACGAGAAATCTTATTTACAAAGAAGATTTAGGGATTACCTTTACGAAAAACGAGATAGTTTCTCAAAAGAATAAAATTAATTTATTTCCTTTACCAGATGTGCTAAAGATTTCTTTTATTCACCATCAAATTATTACGCTCATGTCATTACTGCCTCTATATATTTGGAAAGCAAAATCACTGTTGATAAATACAAGAGGTAAACTGATTTGCAACTAGGCGGTGAAGCACATTACGATCATGTTCGCATTTTACTAGCTTTCACTTGTCAGAAAACTTATAGCGGTCTTATTTTTAACACGGTAGCCTCTGAGCTGTCAGAACAGTATAACTTACAAAAGCAGTGGTAATAAATCAATTAATTATTCCTTTAATTCCTCCTGCTTTGATTTTGCGCTCATATTTCTCTTAGGATTCTTATATCCAATACTTATTTTTATTGTGTTTCCTTTTTTATTCAGAATTTATTTATATTGTGTGCAATTTATATTTGTTTTGCCTACTGGGTTAACATTTTATTCATATTGTGTTTACTTTTGTCCGTATATTTCTGTTGTTCTTTCATTTAAATCTAGTTCATATTTTGTTTAGTTTTGTCGCTTATATTTCTGTTGCGCTTCTTTCGTTCAAATCGTTTATATACTGTGTTCTCTCTTTTTGCTTATATTCCTGTTGTACTTAGTTCATTCAAATCTTATTCTAGCCACTGAGCCACGACTACTCGGTAGCTTTTCAATTCTGTTACTATCAAGAGACTTATTGATTTGTCTTTTACAATATGATTTCTGCACTTCTTTTCAAACCAACGTATTTGCAGTCTTACAAGAAGTAAATTCTTGACATTTTGTTTAAAATTTGCATTTTTACACTTTACGCTATTGAGTCTCTCTGTTGTAAAAAGTTCTTCATACAGTTTTAGGATACAAAAAAGATGATTTGTTAGAAGAAAATCGTAGAATCTGCTTCCTCTTTAAAAACTATGACACGCATAGAATTTACGTGATTTCTAATTTAGTTTACAAACAAATGAACTATGCCGTAATATACGAAAGAAGATCTTGATAAAATAGTCGCGATTACTTTTCGTGTGATGGCTCAACTAATACTGTCGAAATTCTAAAAAAAAAATGAAAGCAACCGAACGACTTGCTTACGATCTGTGACTCAAAAGTACCGATTAAGCCATGTTTAGAAATCATGTGAAAATGAGACATTTACAAGAATGATATTTCTTTTTAAAATAGTTCATTCTAAGTATCCTTATTATTTTAACTATTTGAAGAATTGTTATTATTCTTAAATTGCAATTAAAATAAAAGACAAAGAAAGAATGATTCATCAAATAAAATAAATCAATAGGTAGGTGGCTTTAAGTATGCGGGACGAAAATATACGCACCTAATCCAATCAGTTCTTTAACAAAGGACACATGGTTCGTAAGATTATAAAGAGCATGCTTCTTTAAATGAGAGATGGATTAATGTAAGGGCGCAAAATTCGGGAACACCCAGAGCCTTTCTACAGTACAAGGCCGGCCTTATCATTTCTTTCAGATGTAGAAATATGTTTTCGGATATATTTTTGTTGTAAAGTTTGATATGTAGAACTATGATCAATTGAATCTACTAATTACGTAGGTAGCTTTAATTTTATGAGGCGTATGTCTGTAAATTTACGAGGCGCATTCATAGGAGTAACAAATAACTTTATTCGCTTTGTACGTACAAGGAGACAAATTAAATTTGCATGTCCTTTATGTAAGAAATATTGAACTATTATGAGCCGAGAAATTAACACTTAATTGTATAGTCTACAAGGAATTTTCCTATAAAAGTGCCTTTTGAAGTATGTCTCGTAAACTCCACCAGAGAGAGCTAGCGGTGAACGTTCTAACTGTGTATTCCAAATATAAGCTGATCTCCATTTCGAGGTGAATTCAGTCCGTCTAGGTGAATTCACCAATGTAATCTTTGAGAAAGGTTCTTTTTACCTACGTAGCGTGATAAAAGATTTCAATGTGTAAATAATGTCTAAATAAGGTAATAAACACATCTATAAAGAGTCAACTTAGTAACTATAAAAATACGTAGGCGGGCAGAGATCTCGTACTCCCCTTGTTCCGGTTAATAAAACGAAGTACCGTAGTCCGAATGTTACCAAATTGATGGAAATCCAGTGAGACTGCTCTATTGTTATAACTTCACGGTTCCTATACTCAACTTTATCATGTTTTGTTTTAAAACCCAACAGTTTGCGTGCAATTTATTAGAACCCATTCGTAAGTTCTCAGTCATGGTTAACACAGCAGACGACGCACTATATCAGCCGGCAGGTTCCCATGATGCTGTGTTGCCACATAGTACCCTGTGTCCTTCTACTGTGGAAAGCTCTGGAACATCTCATACGAGAAAGACAAGTTTCAGAGCAGCAGAGCGAGAATAAAAAATCGACAAAATGTCGGAATTTGGAACCTATGTTTTCATTTCCGACACGATAACCTCTTAGCTACAACGTCAACGGAAAGTGTCAGTGAATTAAAAGTTTATAAGTCTTAGTTGAACTAAATTCAAGTCATACTGTACAGAAATGTACAAACACACAGACATTGCAATAGGTATGTTAAAATTATGGCAACCTGACATATTTTGTAGGGGCACTAGCTATTGATTTTGACTATTATCATGTAAATATGCGCGTCACTAAATGATATTTCAATCAAAGTTTAGTTATGATAACTACGCGTACGGTTAGTTGCGCTTCACACTAACTTTCAATAAGCTTGAAATTTTTAATGATGACACTGTCGGAATTGCGACATCTGAACTCTCGGAAATTGAAAACGATTGATTCAAGGCACAACGAAGATTATATTGTGGTACCTCTCAGATGACAGTGGATGAAACAATGACAGTATTGCTCTTACTAAAACCTAGATTTTAATCAAAATTAGGGTTACTATCAGAACTAACGCAGCTATCAGGTGAGCACTCATTCCACAGACTTCTCTGAACATACTCGGAGAGAAGTTACTTTGAGATATGATGTTATCTGCTAGTCGCAGTCAGAATTCACCTCGAGTGAGTGTCGAAATTAGGCATACTTGTAAAGTAAGAAAGAAATTTCAAGAACAGTTAATTTAGTGATGAGATAGGTAATATTTACAGTTAAGAACATTGGCTCTCAGTGTGTGCAAATAATGTTTCAGCAAAAGAAAAGTTTAATATATTGCAATTACGTCGTGTATTGTGCAGAAAATTCAAAGTTAAGCTCCGGAAGAAATTTTTAAAGAAAATGATTGAAATCTTTCGAAATGTGGATATACAAGAACTAGATCGATAAATAATGTGTTAATAAAGAATAGTATGAAAGAATAGACGAGACAGAGTTATTAGTAATGACATTCTTTGAGAATATTTATTGTGTATTTTGTATCTATTAGCCTTTCAACTAACATTGTCAGGGGGATCCATTTTTTATGGTTCGTAATTACTACTATGTCATCGATAGTGTCGTTAGTAATATGTCAGAGATATGTTAAGAATGTATTAAAACACGTATCAGCAAAAGAAAAAACATACTTGAACACTGCTTAGGAGAAATTTGTTTCACACATGACTTAGGTACTAGACCATGTAGCTGACTATCTTGTTCTCTCTCTCTCTATCTATCTATCTTGTGGTTTTCCGACTTCTAGCTTCATCCTAGTGAGTTTGCCATACTACTTCCGTTTCATTCAAACATAGAAAAGGGAAGTTTCTCAACTTTACAATACGGGCTTGTCACAGTTCATGACAATGTAAGGCTCACAGGAAAGCAGACTATTAGATTGCCACAAGAGTTACCTCATCAAAGACAAGGAAGTATAGCAAATTGTATTACATAAAGCGGAGGTGAAATTTCCAGGAAATTATCATTAAAACATAGCTCGAAGAATTAATTTCTTTCTTCTACTTCAATGCTAGTTGATTTACTTTCATTTGAGTTCTTGTCTACATAATGAGAGTCTGTAAAACGAATAAAGATTAATGTCAAGTTCTCATTCGAAATTTTATTTTATTTTTTGATACCTTTTCTTTTGTTTTATTACATACGTACGGTACATATCACGTTTTATATTTCAGACTTTTTGTTTTATATAGTATCACGTTGTTTTATTTTTGAGACTTTTAAAAACTATACATTTTGGTTTCAATCCAGGGTGGAATATTGATATATTTGTAGATTTTACGAGAAGGAACATCAAAACTTAGTCGATCGAGATGATCGATACACTATCGAGACGATACACTATTTTCTAAATTGGCTCAGTAATATAGAAAGTTTATTACCCGTTTATCAAACAAGAGAATGTGAAGTCAGTAATTGACCCAGGATCTTCAGTTTGGGGTATGTATGTGTGTGTAACTATGTTATATTTCACTTGCTGTACATAAATGTTAGTGGGGGTATTGAGTTCAGACTCGATAAGTGTAAGGAGAGTTCCTGGGGAGTGTTTGGAAGTCACTGTGATGTTGACAGACAGGCGAGTGTTTTCAGATGGTTACTCCCCAGCCTGAAGTGTTCCTTTTAAAGTTCATACGTGATTCTTCAGTCTCAGTTTCTCCTGCAATAATAATTCCAATGAGATGACTTTGTACAGACCGAAAGGGATACGACAAATTTAGGAACGAAGTACTGTGGCGTATGACTGATGTGCTAGAATTTCAGTTAATTAATAACGCAAATTAATTCAATTATTAAACGAAATAGAGAACAGAAAACAATTCTGGTATATTACCTACGAATAATTCTTCATTTCGCTATCGAAACTCGATAGAAACTAAGTGTTAAGAACGTGAATTTCCCTTTTTACAACGGAGAGTTGAGTTTAAAAGAGCAGAGTGGGGCCACGGTGGCTCAGTTGGTAGAGCGCTCATCTCTGGTGCTAGGGGTCGTCGGATCGATCCCTGCTCATGCCATGTGGGCTTTGTGGTGGGAAAACATTATGTGCGTGGGTTTCTCGGGGGTGCTCCCGTTTTCTCCCACTTTCTTCATTCCACCAATTCATCCCATCATCATCCATACGACCTGAGCCAAAGTTGCCCTAAGGCCTTAAAATAAATTCAAGACCATTGGGTAGTTTCAGACAATGGGCCATCAAGAACGATCAAGTTATTGTTTACATGTTCTTGACAGTTTAGAAACTTTCTCTATGTGCATTTTTCTTAACATTTATAATGATGTGAAGTTTTTATAATATTTCATTATTACTTTCAACAGTTTTTTTGCACTTCGTTCTTCACCATTACTTTGTATTTCATTATCACTGTTTATAAATTTCTTTGCACGTCTTTGTTTTCAATTATTACATTTTATAAATTTGTTTGCGCTTCTTTTCTCACTATTACTTTCACTGTCATTTTTCATATCTAATATTGCCTTAATTTCTACCTTCTAAGTTCGTTAAAACCATCGCTCTAATTTTAACATGGGGATTTCGCAACGTAATACGATCTTAAAAAGACCGATTTTCAAGCTGTACTATATAATGCACCGGAAAGCAATTTTTCATCACAAGATGACATCCTACAAATTGGAAAACGCGTAAACTGATCAAGAGAGAACATCCTACGTTACTTAACTTGTCATTCTGAGAGGACTGTTCGTCTTAATTTCTTTTTCTTGTCTTTTTATTTCCTTTTCTTTCTTTTTTTATTTCTTCATTTGCAACGAAAGAAATGAACAAACTCTGGTAAATTTCTTCCTGCAGATATTTATCGAGTCAAAGAACATATGGTCATTATTCTTAGTTCGTACACATTCTTTTTTGTCTCTCTCTTTCATTCTCTCCAAAAGTTTCTTCCTCTCTCTTTGGTTCTTCCTTTCTCTCTCTGAAGTGTGTTTTGCTCTTCAATCTTGCCAACAAAATGTCAAACGACGTGTCTTGGAGACATTTGACTTCCTGTTTGTGGTTCCAGTCAAGCAATTCACCTTGAATCTCTCTCTCTAACCATTTGTGAGTCTGTGTGTGTGTATTTGTGAGGGAGGGTTTACATATCTTTCCTGAATTTTTTTTCCAGTTTTGTGCTCCTAATTTTTTTTAACATTTCTGGCCTTTTATAAGTCTTTAAGGCTACAAGGCCGTCCCTTTCTACACTTTGCTTTAGTTGTCGGTGAAGTAAAGATGAAGGCAGTGTGACTAGAGAATGTATTGGAGGTAATTATCTTGGGATTATTCTGATGGAAATGAGGAAGACCGTAAAAAAGAAACTCACTCAGGAGGAAATGTCGGTGTTAGCGACATTTTAATCCATACTGCCTTTGAATTATTTATCTTAAATCATTGACCGTAAGTGTTAGATCATAAAAATTGGTTATATTTGTTCAAGAAGTGCAAATAACATGTGAATGTGTTGTTGTTTAACATGTTGTTGTGAATGTGAATTTCGAAGGCTTCTTCCTCACTTTATTTTCGACTATTACTTATTTGTAGACTTCTTTGCACCCTTTCATTATTACTTTTTATAAATTTCTTTTCATTTCTTATTTATCTATTACATATTTATGAATTTGTTTCCACTTCAACAATGAAATATCCACAACAGTTCCTGTGCGTGTATATTTTCATTACAACATGTTCTGATTAAGACATAAACAAGCTTCTTTCTTGTGAAAGAAATATTTATTAGAAATCAACTTTTAAATTGTAAGGAAATCATACATATATTCTATTTTAGTAGTCTAATAGTAAAATTAATAATCATACTAAATTATTATTTGAACATCGTTTTAGGAATGTACGTGCAAACCTTACAGAAAAAAGAATTTTCATATGAATGTATAAAGTGTTCTGATTTACTGTATATGGCTGATTTATTTAAAACATCACGCTGGTAAATGGCACGGCACGGTTAAATAAATATATATATATGTTATGTGTAGTAATAATAATAATAATGACAAGATTTTCTCAGGTGTAGGATGAACTCAATGTATCTTTATCATCTGAAAATTACAATAAATAAAAATATTAAGTTATAAGTTGTTCAACTCAAATACGAACTATAATAAAAAAGCTGTTACATTTCTTTAAATTTGTTTAAACTTTGCTATTATAATACTTGTGTTTAAATATGCCTTAACCTCGTGTGTACTTTAAGAAATAATATGGTTTATTTAGTATATGCTTTCTAACTTGTTTAGAGGCTTCAGTCTTGTCTCCTGTGATAATGAATAAAGTACCAGCTACATCTTTGTTTCAAAAGCACACAAAAACTTCTTATCACCAACATGACACAAATTCAATTAGCGCTCAATTTCTTTTCCCCTTTTCTCCCAAACGCAGGATAAAGAGTAAACACAGCAACTACCGTAAAATCAATATATTCTTCCGCATACAATACCGCTAATGGACGTTCAGAAACCACATGTTTCATTAAAAGGATTCTTAGCAGAGAGTTGGAACAATGTTACTTAAATTCTAAATATTATGACGTAGAACACTCAAAAACTTGGTAGTCGTGTGGACTAGGACACCGTTCGTAATGTCGCGGGTTCGAATCCCGTGTTTGTGGATTTTAATAGCATTGGACTTGTGTCAGTGAGACAGTGCAGACTATTCAAAATATACATTATGTGATCAAAAGTATCCGGACACCCACCTGAAAATGAAATACAAGTTTGGGTCACTCTCCGTCGGGAACACTGGCAATCAATATGATGTTGGCCCACCCGCACTTTCAGTCACGTGGCGGAAGATTTCCTGGGAAATGCCAGTCCATTCCTTGCAGAGAGTCGAAATGAGAAGACGTATCGATGTGGGTTGGCGCTGTCTGGCACGAAGTTGGTGTTCCAAAACATCCCAGAGATTTTCTATCGGATTTAAATCAGGACTCTGCGCAGGCCATTTCATTAGTGAGCCGTTGTCATCAAACCATCCCCTACTATCCCTGCAGTATGGACGGGTGCTCGGCAGGGTTTAAAAAGTATGCAAATTTGGCGCGCCATGTCCAATAATAATTTGATCTGGCCACCTGGAGTCACACCTAGAACTGGAAAGAAAGGAAAACCGCACGCTTTCACATGGAAAATATGAAAAGTATCTTATTATAGAAGGGACTGTTTCATTGTTTTATTTACATGGTAATTCATCTTGGGTTTTGACTAATTTCAATATGATGGTGTATCATTGTGTAACATGCATGTAATTTATGTTTCACGTCAATAAAACATAATATATTATATGAGGCCACCAGTTGTTACAAATGACCACCACAAAAGCTTTCAGGTGGTCTCATTGACTACTAAATTAAAGAGAACTTTTCAAACACTGATGATAGGTAGTGTTGAAAGGCACAATGGTCATTCCCGAACTGGTCTTCGATGCTAGGCAGCAGAAAAGTTCTTCAAATGCCAACGTTACCTTGTGCCGTGTCATTGCCACGTAAAGCAACAAGGGGCTAAGGTCCTTCTAGGAGAAACATAACCACACTCTAACACTACCACAACCGGATTTTACAGTCGGCACTATGCAGGTTGGTAGATGTCGTTCACCAGGAATACGCCACATGTACACCCTACCATCGGATCGCCACATTGTATACGGTGAATCGTTACTCCACTCAACGGTTTCCCGCTGTTCTATGATCCAATTGTGACACTTGTTACACCACGCGAGGCGGAGTTTGGCATTTTCCTATGTGATGTGTGACTTCATGCCCATGGAAACTAAGTATGTGCACCTCGAGCTGAACAGTCATGGTGCTTGGAGTAGATCCTGATGCGGTTTGGAATTCGTGGGTAATTCTGGCGATGGATGATTGACGATTGACGACGACACTCTTAAATACTCTACGCTCTCTGGAGATCAACATGGGATGTCGGCCTGCACGCCGTTTGGTTGTACTATAACATCGGAAATAGTAGACCTAGGGATGTTCTGGAGGGTGAAAATCTCGCACACAGACTTCTTACACAAGTAGCACCCAATTACCTGACACGTTGAAAGTCTGTGAGTTACTCAGACCGTCCGATTCTGATGTCTTGCATTGTCTGCTGACTACTGAGATCGTTGACCATGCTTTTCCAAGAGATAGATGGCAGTATTGTGCCGCCCTATATGATAAACACACATTCTGAGGTGTGTCCGGATACTTTTGACCACATAGTGTAGGTTTTCACTATATTTTTATGGCACTTTTAAGACACCTGAAAAATGATATTTTCAGTTTTATAGATACTGAAAGTATCCTGTTATGTAATTATTAAATAAGATTTATTTAAATTGATTATATAAATATTTCTAAATATCAGAATAATTAATGTAGTAGTAGTAATATTTTTCTAGTAGTAGTAGTAGTAGTAGTACATACTATTTCTGGGATGAATTGGCGGACATGGCCTAAGCGTCAGTGAGCAATCTTCAGGTAAAAGGAATGGAGACGGTAGCTGTCAGTTCTTGTGTATCCTCCCGTCATTCGCCTGGCGAAACAGAAAAAATGTCTAAAGATCGTCATTCAGGGTAGTAGTCTTGCATTTAATCATAGTTTACAAGCCTTTAGCATTGTTATAAACAGAGAATTGTTAAGATTTCAACTAGAATGAAGTAATTTATTTTGACCTTAATTGTTCATTATACAATTGTTGCCAAAGGTTCTTTTCCTTTGTAAAATTTCTTTGGTAAACAACTTTGAAGTAAATGGACCCATTTCAGTAAAATATGTTGCTTAGAGGAAATCCCATTCTCTTTAAGTTATTGACAACAGCAGTAAATATTCGGAGTAATTGCGAAAGAAATAAAATATTAAAGAGATAGAACTTTTGGAATGGTGTAAATTATTAAAATGAATTAAAGTCTTAGAGGCGAAAACCAATGCAGTTGAGCATTAGAAGGCAAAACAGGCAATCAACAATTTTTAATCTCAACATCTACCTATGGTATTTCCACTTCTCCTAAAAGTGAATATAATACATGAATAA
>JAGDQP010015596.1:0-15186 GCA_022664845.1 Lepisma saccharinum
AAATGTTTAACAACTTGTTGTAGGAAGATAATTTTGCACTAAACTAATAATAGAGGTCCACATTACTCAAACTTCTTTGCTCGATAAGTTTCATTGTTCATCGGACAACAACTATTTGGATATCCGTTTATTCGTTTTTTGGATAATCGAATAAACGGATATCCGTTTGTTCGTTTTTCGGATAATCGATTAATCGGATATCCGTTTGTTCGTTTCCGGATAATCGAATAAACGGATATCCGTTTGTTCGTTTTCGGATAATCGAATAAACGGATATCCGTTTGTTCGTTTTTCGGATATCCGATTAATCGGATATCCGTTTCTCCGTTGTTCGGATATCCGATTATTCGGATTCGAATAATGAAATTATCCGGATAATTATTCGAACAATATCCGGATGAATAATTATCCGGATAGTTTTGATAGCCCTAGTCCTGTGTGGGATTTCGATCTAAACTGCAAACAAGTCCATTTCGTCAGTCTCTTTTTCGACAGCATACAGTTTCGATTTCTGAATTGGTGCTGTGCTTGTTAAGGAAATGACCACCCGTACCTGTTGTTGTAATATAGGAAGCCTTAAAGAGAAAGACTATTTCTTTTACCTATGAGGAGGCTCAGAATGTTCAAAATGTGTTTGTGGCCGTACCATTCATATTTTCGTGCAATGTAAAAAGTGGGCTGAGCCTATTCCTAGTTAATGAACTCCACAACGCAACGCAGTGCACCTCCTCTATGCTTCTTCAATAATGTACATTCTTTTAATCTTGACATTCTATAGGGTAAACCTACCTAACTTCGTGATATACGTTATTTCGTGATACGAGACATATTATTCTTCACAGTAAAGTATGCGTTGTAGATAGTTACATCGGTGCTCAAGAGATGGCAGGAATATCGAAATGTGGTGAAAAGGATTTGCAGCGAGAACTGTTAAGTGCAGACGTCACTCAGAATGTTAGTTGGTGTTAGTTTAGTCATAATTCTTAATATCACGAAGTTAGGTGCCGGCCAAGCGGTCTGCTGCGATAGGCCTTCGGCTCGAAGTTCCCGGGTTCGAGTCCCGGCATGGGTATGGATTTTAACAGCTAAAGGCGAATTGTGACTGGCCGAAGTCCACAGTTACTAGACTGACCCATATAAAAATCAAGTTTACCAAGTTTTACGAAGTTACATAGGTTTACCTATTAGTATTCTAGATGGTGTGAAAACACTCAGTACTCCCCAGAGAGTGTGTCCAGTATTGGACGGTCCACAAGCCTCAGTATTTACAGCGTTGGGCATGCACAGCACATTCCTGTCACCAATCGCTCACAGTGGTAGCAACACTAGAAAACATTTTCTTTCGAGCACCATGATAAAATCAGAGAAGCGACAGTTGCACCCTGTCCAACTGTGGGTATTTATTTTGGATGCTTAAACACGTTCCTGTTCGGCAGCGCTAGTTCAATATGTTTGTATTGTTTTTGTACTTCCCTCTTTTATTTAACTTGCAACATTTATCCATTAAGCTTTTAAACGGTCCATATGCTACTTCCCTGATAGACAGGCTTAAGATCGAAAAGAGAAACAGGATTATTAGGCTTATAGAGACAAAATCGACCACAAATGATTAATACATATATTTTGAAAGATAAATATTACAGATTTGATGTGTTGATCGTGATGCGACGACAGTGTGGTGGATAGAAGCGTTGGGCTGATAAGCTATTGCGAATTGTTGGGAGATTATCGTCCTTTTAGCGTACAGCATTCAGTGGCTACGCTCCCGACGAGTATGAATGAGGTCCCACGTTCAATCGATTATTCCACAGATCAGTTTAAAACGTTCTCATTAAAAAGACTTCTCAGTTATTTAAGTGTTCAGAGAGAAACGGGTGTTCAAAATGAATTGAACCACATGAGGATTTATCCCTCAGCCCAAGGGCTACCGATGACCTCCAGACAATACTAGCAAAAGTCTTCACACAGGGACTTTCCGCTGTTGTAGAGCCTGATACCAACTAGATCTCACCGTTCGCGAACACATAGGTCTTGGGGTTTAGTGACAATCGTGAATGAAGACAGCAATTCGACTTTAGAAGGAAAAAGGGGTGGGGGAGTATAACGCAGAATGCAGGTCTTCACAAGTGACAAGAGGTTTTGACAAATATAAATTGGTTGCATACGAAAATACTATCGGCCCAAAACAAGTACATCCAAAATTGTAATAGAGCTCAGTAGAAACAACTTATGTAACAGCTCTCTGCCTTGGATTGGCCTCTTCTCAGTTACCCACTACGCTTGAGTAACCACGGAGTATAAGTAATTCTTCATGCCAACTTTGTTAAAAATTACAAGTCCCGAAGTTTCTAAAATATTTCTTAGTCCGAAGATTTTGATTCCGGAGACTAAGTTAAAGAGTACTTTCCCTAGCAGCTAGTTGACTGCATCTCGCATCGCCTATCCTATTTGATCCTAACCATGTTGAAGCCAGTATCGCACTGTAACCACAGTGGCCGCTCTCCAGCATTATAAACGAAATTCAAAGAAGTAACCGTGATTATCACAGTGAAAATGGAACGGTTATAGCAGTAAAAAATAACCACTTATCAGCCCATTCGACCGAGCTTCCGCAGCAAGCCAGCAACTCACATCCGGGTACTTCTTCCACAGCGCCGTTCGGCCGCCCTGCAAAGAAAGGATCCATCCAAAAATAGAAAAGAACAAAGGTATATGGTTAAGTCCAGCTGTTGTTGGGGTCATCACAGTCACACTCAAGTGCCCCGAGAATCTTCCGACAGCAATGCTCTTTCCGTAGTATTTCGCTTCTACAAGAAGATACACAGAGTATTTCAACAAATATACAATTCAACATTAATATTAATAAATAATATAAATTTAAATATCCACACGTCATACTCTTAATTAATAAAGATAAAGAGGAAAGAAAAGAATAGTGCTGGCCAGCTTATTGAAAAGAAGGAAAAGAAAGAAATTAGTTAAACACATTATTTAAATACAAAATTAATTTACATATCACATGTTAATTTAATTTAATATTCAGACCAAACTTTCTGAGGACAAACTCATTGGTGACACAATTATATACGTAATACAGCAAGCCAACGTATCATCACAGATGGAAGGCATGGCCTCAAGGCCGAAACTTCATACAGAAAATTGTCATGAAATGGTAACAGGTAACGCACCTTCTTTGTAAACTAGCACCGACCATTCACTAACACCCGCTTCCCGTCTTCCAAATGACTTCTCATAAGGCGTTAGTAATAGGTATTGCTCTGATCTTCCCTCCTCATTGTCATTTGTCAGTAAAAATATGAAAAGTTGGAACCCCTTACATAATCCTTGAACGGTCTTCAAAGGAATTAAGTTTTTTTTTTTTAATACAGTTTTCAGTTTTTATTGACTAAATTCATGACCTTTATACCACTTAGTTTTTTTTTGTGTGTAGGTCCTACCTTTAGGTTCAATCTATTCTCAATTCGTGTGCTATGTTGATATTGATGTCCTCCGCCTGTCTTAGTTCCAAGGTGGTTTCTTCTTCGGTCAGAATTATGAATCTAAGGAAACGTGAGGTGTCAATAACAAATTTCAAGTTTTACGTCACTTTTCGTGTAGAAGCATTTGAA
Source organism: Lepisma saccharinum (assembly GCA_022664845.1). Lineage (NCBI taxonomy): Eukaryota > Metazoa > Arthropoda > Insecta > Zygentoma > Lepismatidae > Lepisma > Lepisma saccharinum. The sequence continues at coordinate 3,630 of JAGDQP010015596.1, forward strand.
GTCAAATCTAAAAGTGTGTAGAAAAGAAATTTTTTGTGTAACGAACTGATGGAGGTCACAATCTGAGCCACTTGGTGAGCACGCAGTATTAAGAAATGGAGGCTCCAGATCCTGAATATATACATGTGGTGATACTGAGGGACATTATCGTGCGTATAATAACGAATAGTGGGAATTGTCGTTTTTTCAAAGCTTTAAAATAAAATATTTCCAGGAAGACAGTGAAATCTCCTGTTCATTTCATATATTAATTGTGTAAAGTTTAATTGTTTTAATACAGCTGTGATTTCCTTGTACTTTCACACAAATAACTAATCAACTCTGTGGCTTACGGAACTCACAAGTTCATCGGTGCAGTAACAATCGTTCGACATTGGATTCTATCCTTGGCAAGATCAAGCTAGTTTTCATCATGAACATTACCTCTCGAAGATTCAAACCAATATTGTCATCCCAACAACGTCTGTCTTTCCCCAGGCGTACCAACAACGATGGAATATAATCTTCCTTTTCCCTCAATCGAGCTACATGGCCTGCCTATCTTGGGCGTCGTGATTTCATTATTCTTATATAATATCAAGTGGTGGAGTTCATTATGCAGTCCCCTCAATTCTCCGGTCATCTCGTTCCGTTTCAGCCCTTATATCTTCCTCAACACCGTATTTTCAGGCACACATTTATGTTCAACTGCCAGGGTCGTACTCCATCTTTCGCAACCATAAAGTACGAGTATTTCCGGCAGAATAATCGTTCCTTATATTTCCAATTTCAGTTCCTTTGATATTAATCGCGAGGTTAGGAGTTTGTGGACTGAATAGAGACTTGAGTTACATGATGATAAGCGACTTTTTATTTCTACGGTGACTTCGTTCTTGTTAGTTTCATGTGCTCTTAGTATTTTAATTCGTTTATCTTCTCTATGATGTCATTCTTAATTATTATGTCGATATTTCATTCATCCTCTGTGTTTCGGAGGCTCGTTATCATGGATTTTTTTTTTCTATATTCACCTCTAGACCAGTCTCATCGCAAGTTTCTACCAACACATTGGTGCTACATTGCATATATATTGTGTCGTATTAAATCTAGGTGTGCTTGCTTGGTGCGGGCTGGGGGTCCTGCTGGGGAGTCCATTCAGTTTTCGAACTATTATAAATTTGACACAAATAAATAACATTCAATGGACGAAAGTAGCCATTGGGCTAGAAGGGCAGTCAGGAATATACCTGCGGCCAATCTAGGTCAAATCCAAGAAGAAGGGAACGTTTTCACATCATTTGAAAGTGACGAGTCTTATTGTACTCAGAACCAGAGTGATGAAGAGGGCCTGTCCTCATCAGCAGAACAGGACAATACTATATCTCCATCCGTACCTAATTCCCCTTCCTCTGCTCCTCCTGAGTCACCTATGATATCTCTTCCCAATAGTAATGAAAATCTTTCCCACCAAAACCATATGAACACTTCATTCAAAAACCATATGTACGCATTTAAGAAACTTCTTACCTCCTCCTCTAACCTTCAAAATCTCCTTAATAGTAAAAGACCAAACAGTAAACTAAAATACATCGTGAAGAAGACGTTATTTCAGGATATACAATTGTATTTTATCAACCGCAGGAAATAACATGTTTTCTAAATTTATTTGATGCGAAAATTTCGGACCAATATCTAGACAATCGATAGCCAAACAGATATAGATGCACATACCCTCCTAAACAAAAGAAAGGAATTGTGACCTACCTACAGTAAAAGAGAGATTGAAGGATTAAAAAATCGGAGACAACAAAAACTAACACAGAAGTAGAAAATCAGGATCTTGAAGCTAAGAAATATACAATCATAATTAGGAATATTCAAACAAAATTCACAAACCCACTAACTTTACAAAGTTTTCTATCTGCCAGGGTACCAGATATGAAACCTACAATTTACCCAATAGAGAGAAATTCGCGCATACGCATCCATTTCCAAAATAAACACACCAGAGCTACCTTTTTTCAAAGTTTCCAGAAATCGGAATTCGGTCAGAAGGCCAGACTCAAAGAATATGACTCACAGATCTTAAATATTACAAAAGCTAAAACCAAAACTACCTTCACCAGAGTAATAAAAGGACTCCCCACCAATGTTAAAATGGGGGACCTTAAAACTCATTTCAAAACTAATAACCTACCTATTTCAAATGCCACAAGAATTCGTAATGATAGAGGCCCTTTACCTTTGGCAAGGATTTTCACACAAGATCCAAGTTTTCTGTCACCTACTAACTCATGGAATATCCATAGGTTTTAATCGATACAAAGTAGAGGGATCCCGGACTACCGCCAGACCGATGCCTTGCCGTACTTTCTTACTTTATCACGAAGATATAAAATGCACAAATTCACCTCACTGTTATAAATGTGGAGACAATCATCTTAGTTTTAAATGTTCAGTCAGACCGAATAAAATGTATTGTGCCACGTGCAGAAAACAGGGACATCGTACGGCGCTTCTAACTGTCCGTTGAGGCCTAAACGAGGCAACAATGTTACACAAAAATATTTTTCGCACAAACCAGGACACCCACAACTTTGCAGCATTAATACAAAATAAAGATGAAAACACCGCAGCAGATCAATCTGACTCACAGAAAATTATTAAATTTAGAAACTGATAGATTTACACAGTGGACTTCCACAGCATTGACTCTTGCTTTTCCAACAGAATCACAACTACTTCTCGCTTCGGCCATCAATACTGACCAGTTGACCAGAATAATGACGTTTATTGCAAGAAGTGTCGAGCTAGTTAGCTCATAACTTCTATATGATTGAGATGGCAGTTGAATAAATATATGTGATTGAATAGGGAGCAACTGTCGCATCCCTAGGGCAAGTCAATGAAGACCAAAAGTAGGTTGAAGTGATAAATGACGAGGTGGAGGAAGATAAGTTATTATTTGTTCGTAGCGAAGGAAAGATGTTAGAATGATGTTAGGGAGGCTGAGTTGGAATTGGTTCCTTCCATAAAAGTAGATGTATTTGATTTTCTATTCATTTGCTTTAAGACAGGTGATCTGTGTTGTAGATAGGGATGTTATGTAGGATGAGGCATACGGTGAATTTGTCGGATAGGATGAGCGGTACCAATGGTGTGTAATGATGGGTAAGGTGAATGTTGCATGCGAGTCCAGAAGGATCGACATTGAAAGTCTATAACATCGGCAAGCATTGGAAGTGATAGATCTTCGTGGAGTTGCATTATCCTAGTGTCTCTGCTATGTCCAGTAATTATCCTTGCTGCTCGATTTTGCACTCGTTGAAGTTGAATGTGATATGATTTTGCTGCATGTTGCCAAACAGGTGCAGCATAAAGTAGGAGAGAGCGTATCATCATTTTGTATAAATTGAGCTTAGCTGATAAGGTGAGTTCTCTGCTTCTAAATAACGGATAGAGGGCCAGAAGTCGAGAGACTGCTTTGGTAGCTACGGTTTTGAGATGATTTTGGAATAGTAAGGTCCTATCCAGATCTACGTCAAGATAACGTGCCTGTGTATTGTATTGTAATTGAGTTCCAAAAAGTATAAGTGGCTGAAGAAGGTTGGTATGACGTTTTGAAAAGTGAACAACAGCTGTTTTATCGGCATTTAATTTCATCCTCCATTTAGTAGTCCATTCCTCAATGGAAGTGAGATGACGTTGAGCGTATAGGTGAGAGTAACGAAGGTTTCTTGAAGAGGCAAAAATGGCAGTGTCATCAGCAGATGTGGCTAATTTGGTATGAGGATGAGTAGGGATGTCTGATGTGTATAAATTGAAAAGTAAGGGAGCCAATACAGATCCTTGTGGGACGCCGGCAGTGATTGGATGGGTAGTTGATGAATAGCCTTGATAATGAACAAAAAAGGTGCGATTTTGTAGATACGATCGTACACTGTAAAAATAGGAGACACAACGTTCATCCAGAAAATGGAGGCAGCTGAGCTGCCTCCACTTTTTGGATTAACCTACATTCAGCCAGTTTTCGGTTGAACGTTTTACTTTCCGTAAAATTTCAAAATGCGTGTATACATTACATATATATGAGTGTTCCAACGTATTTAATTCAATCCGAGCATTTTTTAAAAGTAGAAAAGAATAAAAGGAAATATTCCTTTAAAATTAAAAAAAAAAAAAAAAAACTTGAAGTGGTAGGGTTTCGATCCAGGGTCCGCTAGCATACTGGTCAGACGCTCTAACCACTTCGCTACGAAGACAGTTGGTGACTTTGGCTTTCCGAGCGAGCTATGGTTGTACTGTGAAGGAGGTTAATTATTAACATGCTTTTGATTTTACTACGAGGAATGTCTCGTGAAAAAAAAGGAGATGCTTTTGCTACAGTGTAAAGATTTATACCCAACTTAATTTCTCGGCCCACCAGTAAACTATTTGCTGTTCACAGTGTAAAGGCAATGTAAACACTCAAAATGGCGGGACGTTCAGTGACAAGCAAGTAACGTTACTCCTGTTACTGGATTATAGAATATCCAACTAAGGCTTAACATTCATCCACAAAAGGAGTAACCTCAAACTTTCCTGTTTAGCTTACACTTCGATTAGAAAATGACCGAGTTTTAAGCGGAAAATAAGTTGAACGTTCACGGACAAATCACTTTGGCCAGTTTCAACCCATTTTCAGCTAACGTTAAGCTATTACAAAGAAAATGTTAAACTTTAAAATGGAGTTAATTTTACCAATCTTTCCACTAAAAGGCTTACACTATATCCACGTTTAAGAGTAAATACAACAAAACGCTAATTTTCGACTTTTATTTCTCCATAAAGCGGAGTAACTTTCATCCATTTCGTGTTTCCAATTTTTACAGTGTAGGAGGCGAATGTATTGATGATGGAATTCCATAGTACTGAGCTTGTAAATGATTCCATTGTGCCACACTCTGTCAAACGCTTTGGAGGTGTCCAAAAATATTCCAATGGTATGACCACGGTTGTTGAATTGTAAGGTTATCTCTTCGACAACTCTCACGAGTTGGGCTGTAGTGTCATGTTGAGAGCGGAAGCCAAATTGATGGTCAGGAAGTAAATTTTGAGCTTGTACATGTTGAATGAGGCGTGCATATAGTAATTTTTCAAAAACTTTGCTTAATGTAGAAAGTAAGCTGATCGGTCTATAATTTTGTGGATAGAGGAGATCTTTGCCAGGTTTTGGAATAGTTACAACTTTCGCAAGCTTCCATTGTGATGGGTAGTGGCTATATTGCATAATGGCATTGAATAATTTGGTAATCAAAACAAGCATTTTTCTTGGTAAGTGTTTTAGAGCTAAAGGAGAAATTTTGTCAGGCCCTGATGCTCGACGATTATGGAGTTTCTTAAAAGCTGCTCTCACTTCTCGTGGAGTTGGATTAAATGGTTGATCAAAAGAGTGAGAGTTTAAGTAACGGTGTACTGCATTTATAGTATCTTCATCATATGGTTAAGCATTAACCATAAATGGAGTTTCGAGGTGATCTGCAAGGACCTCAGCTTTCTCGCTGGAAGTGTACACAAGACCATTAGATCCATGTAGAGGCCGATTTATAGTTTTAGGAGTTGTTTTAGTGAAGGATTTAGCAAACGTCCAAAATTCATGGTTAGGTTCAGTAAGAGTCTGAAGTTTCATGGACCAATTTTGTGCCGCAATACGTTGTAATCTTAATTTTACTCGCCGAGAAAGAAAGTTCAGGAGATTTCTATACATAGGATGTCTGGTTGTCTGCCATTTTCGTCTCATCCATCTTTTTAGTGTGATTAATGCATGTGTTCGTAACTGCTGAGGAGTGAGTTGCTGCGCTGTGGTTGAGTGATGACTAGAAGTGGTTGTAGTATGTAAAGCAGATTTAATAGTAGTGGTTATGCTGTCAACTGCTTGTTGAATATCATGCGGTGAGTTCAGAGGAAGTCTGGTGTCAGTAGTTCTAGCAACAAGTTGTGTATAGCGATTCCAGTCTGTAGTGTAGACTGGTGGTAGCTGTCGATTTACAATTGAATGTAGTTGATAAATGTCCATAATAACCGGGATGTGGTCAGAATCCAGAGCTGAAATGGCATGTGGGCCATTGGTAACTGCAATGCCTTTGATGAGAGCCATGTCTAGAGCATCCGGCCTCCCCCCATTTTTGGGGAAATGTGTAGGTTCAGTACTTGCTATGGGAGTAACTGTTAGTCTTGGTAAGGCGTGGTAGAGTTTTTTTGCCAGCTGCGTTGCGTGAGTTCCAGTTGGAATGTTTGGAATTGAAATCTCCAGCGATACAGATGAGAGGTCCAAGTGCACTTAGTCGGCGTATGTCATCAATATTCAATGGTGTTGCAGGTGGTTTGTAAGCAGCTATAAAGAAAATGTCAGAGTCAGGGGTATGGAGCTTTATTCCAGTAGCTTCTATTGATTGTAATATGTTCTGTTGATAAATGATTTTTACAGATAACAGCAGTGCCACCTTTAAGACCAGGACGATCAGTACGGGTGATGGTGTAGTTGCGTATTTTCCATTTTTGATGAGGTTCTAGATGACTCTCATTTAGTAAAAGTAAGTCAATATTATGTTCATGAAGGAAATATCTGACTAAGTGCTGCTGTGTAGAGACTCCATCGGCATTGAAAAAGGCAATTCGTAAATTTCTTGCTGAAATTAATTTATTCGGAGCCATCATCAAGGACTGAGACAATAATATGCACTATAGTGGAAAGTGTGGTGAGTAAGCCAGAGTCAGGTGATAATTTTGATAATCCTTGTTCCACACGTGTGAGAATTTTCATGATGTTTAGACCTTGAAAAAGAGATTTAAGTTGGTTGTAAATTGTCTGGATTGTTGTGCCAAATGTGGATATATTTGCTAAGGAAAGACCAGTATCAGAATCTTGTGAAGAATTTTGTTGATTTTTGATCTTAGATTTTGCTGGTGGTGGTTGTTTTTGAGTAGAAGAGGAGCTATTGTTGTTTTTAGTAGTTGAAGGTTTGGCATTATCTGTTGTAGTATTCTCTGCCTCGCAGACACAGTCTCTGCTAGTGTCAAAGCATCTTCAACACAGAAGTGTTGAAGATGCTTTGACACTAGCAGAGACTGTGTTTGTTTTAGCACTGGATTTCGAAACTGTTTCTGTGGTAGTAGTAGTTGTATTCTCGCGTTGAGAACGACGTTGTTCTTTAGCACGTTTAAACATATCACAACCTCTGTAGTTTGCTGGATGTTTTCCACCACAATTTGCGCAGTGAGCAGGAGTGTCCGATGGTTTTTGACATTCGGTAGTTGTATGCGGTCCTCCACATTTCACACATACAGGGTCACAGAAGCACGTTGACTTAGAATGACCAAGACGCTGGCATGAATAACATTACAAAATGTCCGGTGGACGATACGTTTCTACAAGAACACGATAGCTCAGTAAGTAGTTTAATTTAAATATTTCAGGATTGTCACTGCTTTTAGGCAAAGAGACTAGAAACAATGGATACGGAATGCGTTCCTTCGTTTGCTTATCCTTCCCGAACATTTAAGTCACTGCAGTTTCTGGGAAACCTTGATCTTTCAAATCTTGTAATATGTCCTCTGTTGGTGTGTCTATGGGCAATTTGCGAAGAACTACTTTGTATGGCCGTTCTTGTTTGGTTAGTTCGGTAGAGAACTGGTATTGCTGCTGTTTACAGTAGGCTAAAAGTTTATCATAGTCACCACGATTGGTAGCTTGGAAACGAACGTAATCTTTTGCGTGAGTGATAGTTGGCTTCTCTTGGCAGGCTGCAGAGAGTGTTTTGGTGAACTGCATCAGAAGAGATACTAAATATTCGTCTCAACATAGTTCAATTCGTTGACGGACATCTTTATAGGAAATGAACCGTTTATGAAGAAACAAAAACAAAACCGGACCCAACAACCCTCAACTAACCAAGATGATTAAACTCCAAACAGAACAAATTATCACAGGGATCACACTTAACAAAATGCAAATAGAACAAATCTAATGAGTAATCAAAACATCTATCTAAGCAATCCTGGGATTACACAAGAAAGAGCAGCAGCACAACTTCTTCAACCATCAAGACTGTTCATAAGGCATGCTTTAAATGAAAGAAGATGAAATTCAAAATCCAAATATAAATTCAAAACCTAAATCTTTATCTCAACATACCTTTTCCCTATTATTCTCACACTTAATTATTAGAACGAACAAAGCAGAGCCCCTATTTATTCTTAAATATATTTTGAAAGACCCACCCGAACTCATAGTCGCTATCAAGATTTCAACTCTTATACATTTTTTGTACACTTCCAGTTCATACCCTCAAAAACAGTAAATCAAAATTCCAGTGTTTCCTGGTTGGGTGCTGGTGGGGCGTATGGACTCTGGTGCGGATCCGATTCTGGGGATTGCTTAAAAACATCTAAATAAGAAAGTTTCCCTCACAGAATAATTTAGGCTCTAAGGACGAAAGTACTGTAGCTCTTAAGAGCTAGAAGTCCTGCCTGGGTGACCCTGCAGGCCCCGAGTAATTTACTTCCCTGCAAATTCCTGCAATCTAGACCAAACGCGTTGTTTCAAGCCCTTCAATGTTAGTCCCTTTTTCTTGTCTCTCATGTTTAGAATCTCATATTCTAAAACAAGGTTAACCAGTAGTGGTGATAAGGCATCACATTGTTTCAATCTGCTACGAATCTTGAAACTATCTGTATTACCTACACGTACTCTGTTTATAGAGTCTCTGAGATACATCCTCACTATAGTTGAACACGTGTTTTCGGCATTCCTTTGCATAGGTTTTTTTTTCTCTTTTGATAGAAGGATAAGCTTTCTTGAAATCTATGAACAACTGGTAAAAGATAAAATGAATTTTATGGGCGGTAACAGCACTATGGCTTACGCCCGTCCCGATGAACAACTGGTGAACCGTCCCATTGTATTCCTATTTCTTATTTAATGTTTGTCTCAAGGCGAGAAATCTGATCCAACGTCAATTATTATTTTTAAATCCATATTAATGATCTTCAATTATGTCGTCTACTTATATGCTTATGTGTTAGCAGGATATCACTGAATACCTTGTAATATGTTGAGAGAGAAGATATTCTACTGTAATTATAACAGTCAGATTTATCGGCTTTTTTTGTAAATCGGAACTGTTATTTAGGTTTTCCATTCCTTTGGAAACTCTTCATTTCTCCATATAACACATCAATTTATGTGGTTCTTTGATAGCGAGTTCCGGTCTTCCTGTTTTAATTAATTCGGCTGGGATGTTGTGAAATAGTATTAAATAAAATTACTTGAGTTCGGGTGACAGTCTGTTCTCATTCCTTCAGTGCATATTTTAGCTGGGAGATGGCAGTCCATTCGGATGCACGTTTGCTGGCATCTCGCGGAGAAAGTTTCAACTAACTAGGGAAATTGACCGAGTTACGTGGTAACATTGTTGGTAACTACATGCAATACATCTTCAGTGAAATGTCGTATATTCGTAATCCAGTTTAACAAATTTCTGCATTGTCGTATTCTAGATACAATTTAAATTTCGAATTTAATTTATAAGGTCTTTAGTCAACTTTGGATCAGGACGTTCTAGTTCTAAATCAATATCATTTAACTATGTACAAGATTAAATTAAAGTGTGATTTTAAGAAACTTACCTTGCGCGAAAACAGTAACTACAATTTTATCTACACGTGGGAATGAAGTATTGAGCTACTTTCTATCAACGAGAAACTTCAAAATCTCTTAGTTTTTTAATTGAAGTGAGTTTATTTATGTGCTTTAGGCATCTTTGGCCCTGGCCAGGGATGTGGGGAAGGAAGTCGTTCGAGGTCTAATTTGAAGGTACTACAATGTCATTAACCTGATACGAATTCTGGAAAACCTCAGTTAAGAAAGCCGTCCACTGGATTCTATCCCAGGACGTTCCCAGTTTGAAACCTACACTCTACCAAATATATCCCCACAATCACGTTTCACTTTTCGTTCGTTAAATCAATAATTTTCTGAGTAAATGTGTCCTAAATATGCACAGCAAAATATGTTATTAAATATATATTGAATTACTTTACTTTATGGATTATGCGCAGAATTTCATCAGTAATAAACTTTAAGAAGAAACTCAGTGAGTTCATATAATCTTCGTTCAGTTTTCATATAAGGGGAGCGTTCAAGTATTACATAAACGCATTTTTTACAGACTTTTCTTTAGTTCACAATGGTTTATATCGTGTTCTCAAGTCTTGCAACGTGAATTTAATCATTTCCCGTCGTCATGAAATTTTGCACAGCGACCTAAGTCGGGTGACAGTGCCATTGTTACTTTCATATATTTCTGTATATTTATATATTTTAAAGCATATTTTATTATTTTTAAAATATGAATCCTTAAATAATACTTGCCTGCAACGATGTTGCGCTTGACTGGTTGCAGAACACTAGTCACAAAACATTAGCTAAAGAAAAGGTATCCGATCACCGAAATATTTCGAAAAAGGATAATAAAAAAACACTTCTTAAGGACAACCTTTTCTTAAACAATTCGTAATAAAGAGTAAAAAATAATTTTGTTTATGCGTGACTAAAAAGAAAAGCATAGGTCGCGCCAATTCAAGAGTTTATAAAGTGACTATATATGAGAGCGCGCCGCATACGTTTCTTTTTAGTCGTAAAAAAGTTTTTCTTCTTATTTTTTAATATATATGTTTTTAGTCATTTTGGAGCTCCTCCCCTTGTTGTTACGTAAGACTTGTAAAATTTCTTATCGTTATTTCTTAGTCTAAAAGCTGCTTAAATCTTTAATTCTACACTAATATGCTTTTAAACGAATCTTACGTAAGCATTGCTCTGATGCCCTTCTCCGTTGTCAGAATAAATAGCCAATGGTTGAACTCCCCCCCCCCCCCCCCCTAGGTAACGTTCCTTTCACACTGTCAGATTTTTTAACTGATGGAAATCGAAAATTGATTTCAAGTGTTCAAGTCCGGTTGGAACATCTGTTCCCGCCGTCGTAGAGAGTTCTTATATGTAGTACTTCCTTAGGGAATGTAGTAAGAAAGAAAGTGCATGTTGATTCAAAACCGTTATATGTGTGGAGCCTTTGCTACTCTGCACGATAAACTTAAGAATGATGACCTTTTATTTATTTCTATCTCCGAATGTTATCTTTTGAAGAACTACATATTAAATTACAACCACTACTTCAGCGTCAGAACTGAGGAACTCTATCCAGCCTTTAAAATGATTGCATTTGGTAAGAGGAAGAATATTGAAAAATAACTCAGAGGAGTCTGCAGTTAACTTAAATGGCTCCAAATGCGTGATATGTAATAAATATAGCAATAGACGGTTGAGGAAGACAGTGATTAATTTATTCAAAATATATAGTATCTTTGTTAATCCTACATTAATTTGCGAACCATTTAGTATGTTTCGGCTTCCAAGTAATGGAGAAAATCTTCAATATTTTATTTGGAGCGCTCAGGTCCCAGTAGATAAGCAATGTACTTTATTTATTATATCAAATCTGCTACACAGAACCACTGCAAAACTTGTGTATTCTTCTGAATA